>CAKNXH010056527.1:44055-58440 GCA_932178445.1 Andricus quercusramuli
ACAATGTGGCGTTGTCCCCCTCCACTGAGACGTTTAGCGTGCACCCCCCCCCCCCCTCACCAATCACACCCTCTCTATTTCTTTCTATCTTTCTCTCCGTATCTATATATTTAACGTCCGATTTAGTATACTTAAAAGACTAGACTATGCGATTACGTAAGCTTTGTACTACACGTTGTTATGTATCAATCTAAAAATTCACATAACTCGCGAAAGGAAATAGCTAGGATTTTAAATTTAACTGATTTTTAATGTCTGAACGATATAGAAACTTTCAGCGTCAGCAGATTTTGGATCCATTTCAGTCAAACTTTTTCAGTCTTCAAGCACACAGTGAATAACAAGCCTATAATAGATAATTATATCAATTATCACTTATCAGATTAAATAAATTGATTAAAATTCGACGAATAATAAAATTAAAATTACAAATAAAATCCTTGCCATTTGATGACAAAAATAAATTGTTTCTTAGCCATTATTTCTGTAGAGCAAAATATTCTTTTTCCATATTCATTACAAATTTTCGAAAACTTGAACAAAAATAATGCAAAAATAATTCTATATGCGTAATTTGTAAGAAAATTCTATTTTTGTAATACTTTCACAATATATTAAACAAATAAAAATGGTTTTGACTGTAGTCTTTATTGGAATATACTATCCTTACTCATACATACTAAAATTGAAAGAAAGATTATAATATTACAATAATACAAAAATATAAATTCAAGTCCAAAAACTTTTTTACGCCGTTTATGAACATTAATACATATTGAATTAGCAACTTCAAAATCTAAATGGCATCTTGATTTCAACAGATTTTTAGAGCAACATTAAAAAATGAGATTGTTTTTAGCATTCAAAAAATCTGGAATCTGGTTACATTTGAATATCACATTAAACAAAAAACTTAAAAATAACTAGTCAGCTTGAAAATAAGACAATTGTGATAGAAAGGTAAATGAATAATTAATATAAAACTAGAGGAAATATATCAAAAATATAACTTACATTGGTTCGAGATTACTCTGTGCCTCCTTTCGTTTCGAAGCCAGTCTCCTTAATTTACTGGTATTTGATTCCCGACTTTTTGTAGAAGCTTGTGAACCTCCACAATCAGACAATCTACTTGGTGCTCTGCTCGTTTCTCCATGATGTTCCTGAACCAGATTTTTTTGTTCCGGGTCGCCTTTCTTCCTTTTTGAGGTTAGGTTTTTTTCCACCAAAATAAGTTCTTCATTATCGCTCCCAACTTCTGGGGACGGAGACTTTTTTCTTTTATTGGAATAACTGGAAGTAAATACTGGACGAAAATTACCAAACGAATCGCTTTTCGAAGAAATTTGACTTCCACCGGGGTGGCTATCGGTGGAAAGTAATCTCAATCCGCTAGTTCCAGTTTTCGATCTTATTTTTCTCTTATCCATTTTGCTCGATTTTCATTTTTATATTAATCAACACATTTCCGATTAAAAAATACGTAAAAATATAACGGATTTCTTTCTTTTGATTTTAATTGCAGTGTTTCGGCTTAAGCAAAGTTCATACACAAAATAACGAGTCGTGAGTGGACACGTGGTGCGCGAATCCTGATTCCTGCCTAGAGTTTTGAGTCAGGTAAATTACGTACCCTGGTGACGTACGGTAAGATGGGTAAGTTACCGGGTAACTTACCCGAGGCAAAGGTACTACACTACGAGCTCCAACTTTGGCATGCTGAGCAACTGCGCTTGCCCGGCGCAGCGGCCCTCATTGATCGCTGTTGGCGCGCGATTTAAACCTGGTATAATTAACAATTGAAGGGTAGAAATGCAAAAGGAGTCAAGCGCCAAATTTTCGAAATCGGGTTTATTAGCTCAAAAAATCGGATAAATTCTATTACACATGCCTGCCAAAGGATTTTTTCGCGGCATCATTTTTCTAAATTTGTGTTCACAGTCCGAGAAGCTTTTCTAACCACGAAGTAAAAAATCAAATTTCATTTTTCTCGACACTGGCTAATTATTTTTAATTACTATTGGGTCCCTTCCGTTCAGCACTGAATAACCTAAAACCCAATTCCTCATTTTTTGGAAATATGCAAAATTATTACTGCTATCGTCATTATTTTGAAGTTGAAATGTCAGTTTTACACCATTCCGAAGTCATAATTGGATTTTCAGATTTCGCGAAATTGCATGACTTTTTTAAAACAAACTTTTTGGAAATGAATTCGTCCATTCAATAGCTAGAATTCAAATTTTTATTTTTTTCTTAAACTGCAAATTGACTCCACAATTAATGTTGAAAGATGTCAAAAGTCGATACGGACCAAAAATCTAACCTCGAAACGTGACCTGTTTCATTCAATTTCTCGAAACCGGATAGCTTTTTGTGAGCAAACTTTTTTTAGTTCGATAGAGCATGGAAGTATCTCGAAAGAACCTTCTTATATTTTTCTTAAATGGTCCCGCTGAATTTATAACATGTTTTTAGTCTCTCCTGAAAAAAGTGAAAGATGGCGCTTGACTCCTTTTGAATTGCTACCCTTATTATTGAAATTAAAGTAGATAATTATTATAAATTGCACATTAATATAAAAAATTACGTAATTTGCGATGTAAGGTTAGAAAAAAATACGCATGCGTATATTTCGTTAATAATTGCATGTTTTCTTCGAATTCAAAAGATACATTTATATTTCGATGAAAAAGCGTTTTGAATAAGAAAAATGTTTATTTAAAGATGTAAAAATACTCACTTATAATATTCTTGAAATTTTCAATATATGTTTTTAAAATTGATATATTTATATAACCTATAAACTGAAAAAATAAACTATTAATTACAAAATGTACGCATTATTATTTTTTTCTAACCTTACATTACAAATTAGGTAATTTCTGATATTAATGTGCAATTTACAAAAATAATATACTTTAATTTCAATAATTGTTAATTATACCCGGTTTAAGTCGCGCGCCAACAGCGACCAATGAGGGCCGCTGTGCCGGGCAACCGCAGTAGCTCAACATACAGGGGCAACAGTTTATTCATAAAACAAGAATTCATTTCGGAGGGAACTGTCCTTTACTGTCATTTACTTTTGAGGTTAGAATTTTGTGGCCTCTGAAAATCAACTTAATATCGTCACAACAATTTCAATTGTTATTTTGCTTTTCAAATTGTGAAATGTCCCCGCCGAGATGTTCAGTAGATGAACACCGGGAAAGCAAGTTTTATCAAAAAAAGTTATTCACTTACCAGAAAATCACTTTTTTCAATGAAACGGTGTCACAATGTGACATGCGATTTATAAAATATATTCCATGTAATATATAAAACATTTTTTCTGCTCTTGAATCATAAAGATATAAGTATATGCCGTTTTACATGACAAACCAACTTCGACGTACTGCTACCATTAAAAATACGGTTCGGAGCAAATCGTTTTAACTCGGTGTGTATTTGAATTGTGGAGAATTTTCTAACAGAGAATGCCTTTTCTCATAAATTGTCACTTGCCACCTTCTCCCGTCCCAAATGTAATAATTATATTTCGAACGTAATAGAAATTGTAAAAAAGGAGTGAGGAAGAGTATTTCAGAATTGTGAATAAATATTGTATATCTCGAACTCAAATTTTCCTCCAAAACTGAGGAACAATACTTTGTAATAAATAAAACATGATAATTATCATCTTATATGTTGTGGGCACAGCATCCGTATATTCCTTCATCCATTTTCAACATTACAATACATTTGATTAGAATTGAAGTATTTGTATATCTCAAAACTACAAGAAATTTCAATTCTAACATTTTACATTTAAAAATCAATTACGTTTGCCGCCTTTTCCATCCAAGATGTCGAAAAGAAGCGGTGGGTCCTCATTGGCTCAGTTTTTTTTACTTGCGCGTGGCTAGACCATGTATTTATTAGATCATGTTCGTGGTGCTTCGTGGCGTGCTAGTGGTTGTTCGTGGTTTTTATTCTATTGAAATAAAACCGCATTATACAATGGTCAGAGAACTTGCTGCGGATAATTCCACGTGCAATTATCTCCTTAAAGAATTACAAGATTGTTATGACAAGGTAATAAGCAAACTAAAGCACCTGAAGTACTGAAGTTTCATTAATATTTGTGTGCTGTCGTAGCTGTCGTGTAACAAATGGTTAATTTTAATCTGATTTTAAAGAGAATTTATTCTTTTTCTAGCACCCGATTCGAAAACACTTTGGATTTTGTTCACCTATCTTTATGGAATTACAGCGATGCATTGAAATACAGGTATTTATATGAATTTATTTCATAAAAAGCTTGAATTAAATTTATTTTAGGATAGAAAACCTGGAAAACAATTTTCAATTTTGTAATTTTCCTCTTCATCTTTGCAATTTACATAAATTATTATTATTTCATACAATTCAATAATGATTCTATGTAATAGTGGTCTTAGTTTCAAAATATGTCAACATTAATTTATAGATACAAACAATTGCGCAATAAAATATTCGAAAAGTATTTCATGTTTCAAAAATTAGAATTCGATTCTTAATAAAAGTATGTACTTTATTTGTAATGTATCGTATTTCATCTATATTCTAGTATAGTAGTTTATTCTTCCATGTGTATCTTAATAGTTTTTGTTTAGAAGTAATGATTACGGACTTAAGCCCTAACTTACCTATTTACATTGTTATTTTTTTTTATATTAAAAAATGTTGTATGTCAATTACATAAACTTTTAATCATTAGTATTATATAAATATTATAATCCTATCAGAATGGTCAGTCTATGGTTAATTATAATTTTTAATGTTTCAAAATGTAATGCTTTTAATTTAAATTCGTAGCCCTAGAACCGCAAACTAAATGAAACATTTTTGGTTAAATTAAATATTCAAATGCAAATTTCTTATATTTAATTGTAGAATCTTAGCTTCCCGATTCTATAGGGTCAAGAATTTGTAAATTTTTTAATGATTGAACATATTATTAGGGATTAAATTGAAAAATTCCTTTTTAATGCTTCAATGAATTGCATAGACGCCATGAACAGATAAATTATTGAAATTGTTCAATTCTGAGCGGTTGAAAGTTAACATATGTAGTAGAATTGTAAACGTTTCAATTTTGAAAATGGCCGTATTTTGACGATTTGTTTAATATTTTAATTTTTGTGATTATTATACGTGGTCAAATTTAAAATTGTAAAATTGGAACAATTTTCTTCAAAATGTCGGTCTTGTTTAGAAAGTTCTTCCGGTAGTTTTGTAATAATTCTTTTTCTTTCATTACAGCAAGAAGCTCGAAAAGAAGAAAGTTTAAAACGCTCTAAAGAATTTCGAGAAAAGATTCGATCGAGCACTAAAGAAAGAAACGCCTAACTTCCATTCTCGAAACAAACTCTTTCGAGTTTTTAAACAAATAATTGAACCTTGCAGAGACACAAGAAGAAAAACTCCGAGTGTTTTGTAACGAATTTAAATCAAATAAACTGATATGGAAGAACCAATAAACAAAAAGATGAAGCTTACTCTTGATTTAGAAAACAATCCTCCCGAAGATATAAAGATGGGAGAAGATTCTCTGGCCGATTCAGAGGACATAATTTCCCAAGCGAAAATAGTAGCAGAGGAACCAAAGATTAATTTTCAGGACGACGGATCCATGTTTCCATTCCCAAAGGACGAAGATTCGTCCGAAATGTTAGAAGGAGTGGATTTCGCCAATAAATGGCCTTGTGTAACGGAACGATACTTCACTCCCTTTTACAAAATTGACGTGCAAATACCCGAAGATGACATTTGCATTCGCATCCACACAAATCGGATCTGCATGATTTCCCTGGCTCCGAGTCACTCGATTTTGCAGGAAAATAAGCAAGTTTCGAATGTCAACTTCCGGGTGAGCGAGAAACTCGACAGGACGAAGAATAAAGTTAAAGGGAAAGGAAAACATGGAGCACAACCTATGCAGGAAAACTCAAACATTTGCGCGATAACCTGCACTGATGGGAAAACGCACATGATTAAATGCTGCATGATCGGGAAGCTGGTGGAAGTGAACGAGTCGCTGGCGACGAATCCATCGCTTTTGAAAGAGCCACCCCATAAAGGTGGATACCTCGCGATCGTGCTGCCAAATATAAAACTAGTAGAAGATATGAAGACCAAATTACTGACTCAGGAGGGCTACGAAGCCGCTCTAGAGGAACGAAAAGCAAAATTTAAATTACAGGAACTGAAGGAGGAACCACTTCCAGAAATTATAGTCGAAGTTTGAAGAATGTAAATAGCGTTTAAATATTTTGTTTTCTGACATTTTTAATGATAAATATAGGCATTAAGAATTATCTGTTTCCTTTTTCCATCCGAATGTTTGTTATCCATTATACATAGACCAAAAGTGTAAAACTTCAAAAATGTTTGAATCGAAAACTAAAAATACGTTGTGACTTTGTCCAGAACTGCGTACATTTCGCACTTGTCACTTAATATACTATTATTTTCAAACAATTATAGCAAATTGTACAATTTTAAAAAGAAAGCCTTGATATGGTTCAAGTACTGTACATTGGGAACTACAAAAATAGAATTATTTCATATTAAAATTTTAAAAAATTGGAAAATTTTATAAAGAATTAACGATTTAGTTTAGAGTTTTTAAGGGAAGAAGATTGTGATTTATATTTTTCATGAAGTCCACTAGTAAGTGAAATTAAAAATGCTTACTGATTTTTAAAAACATCAACAAATTTTTGTATACTTTTTTCACCCTTTTTTCGTTTTTTCCCGAGAAGGGTTGTTTCAGTGAAAAAATATGAATGCAACAAAAAATTGCATTTCATAGAGGTCTACAACTTTCTACATTTATAAATTTTATTTTAACACTTTCAATAAAACCAGTGAAGAAGTAAATGAAGAAAAACACTGGTTTTTCAGGCTTTCCGGACAACTTTGGCAAAACAGATCAGGAAATTTTCCTGATCGGAACCACATTTCACAGTTACTTTGTATGTAGAAAAGGAATTCATTTTCTGAAATTTGTATCTATACTACGCACACCTTTATGTGCCGCAAATAGCTTGCAGGGATCGACCATATTTATTTTTTATAGGAACATATTTTTCGTTTTATTCGTGAAAAATTATATTAAAAATAAAAAATTCCAGTTTTGTCAAACTAGGCAAGTTACAAAAAAAAAAATGAATTGGCAAAACTTGTTTACCGAAAAAAATTGTTCTTAATTATTTTTTTATAGGCCGCGTATTTTTTGTTTTAATCATAAAAAATTTTTTAAATTGAATTTTTGAAAACCCAACAACAGATTCTAAAAAAATGAATAGACAAAAGTTGTTCACCAAAAAAAGATCTACAAATTTGTTAAAAATAATTGTTTGATGGGACGCGCATTTTTTGTTTCAATTGTAAAAATAACATTAAAAATAAAAAAATTGAATTTTTGGAAAAACCACACCAGCTAAGAAAAAAATGAATTAAAAAATTTTGTTCACAAAAAAAGATCGAAAAATTTGTTATAAATTATTTTTGGATAAGACGCATAATTTTTGTTTCAATCGCGAAAAATGACACAAATAAGCTAATGAAATTTTTGTAAAAAAGATACAACAAAATTGTTTGCCTAATTTAGATCTAAAAATTTACTTTTGACCTTTTTTTCTCACAAGACACGTGATGAGAAAGTGTTCGTTAAAGCCGCAGTAGCTTTAACGAAAGAGAATTCAACATTTCAGTTGCTGATGGTTTGACCTAATTTTAAAAGTCCTACGCAAAAATATGGGGGAAGTACAATGACCGAGCGTGAAGCGATGAGAATGTGCCCGCGTGGCGAGCATAATTTTTATGTATACATTTTTCAATACAAACATATTTTAGAAAACATTTGTTATGAAGTATAATTATTTTTATATTGAATAAAAATGTTAAATTTTTTGTTGGATGTGGTTAATGGAAAAATTCTTTCAAACTAAAAAAAATTTCTTTCACATACCAGTTCTAGTTACGTTTGCAGAAATTGTACAACTGTTGATAATGCTAATTTTACATTCTTGTCTATTTTGAAGTGGCCTAAGAATTATGTTAAACAAATTTTTCACGTTTAAATAAATAGTGGTGTTTTATTTCGTTCAAACAGAACTAATTTGATGAAAAATACTTTGAAACAAATTGTAAAGAAGTATTCAATTAACCAAATAACAAAACGGAAATTTTGTTGGTATTTCAAAAAATTCTAACTTGATAACAAATTATTTATTCTATAATATGAGTTTATATTATTTCTAGAACTAAAATAACCAAATTTCTTTTTAATTACTCAATAATTTATTAATCAAAAATTTAGTTTGAAATATGGCAAACTATCCTCAAAAAAGTCTCAAACTCATTGAAGAAGAGGGAAACCGATTTTTAAAAACCTGGAAAAACAGATTAATTTGAAGTATATGGAACGTAAAAAATTAACAGCTTCAAATTAAAATCCACTAAAATTGAATAATTATAAAATATATATGCAAAAAGGAGAGAATATAAAAAGAAAACTCACTTAGCTTCTTAAAAAGAAAGTTCCAAATCAACAAATTCCTGGTTTCTTATTTCGTTAATGATGCCAAAACCATCTTTTCCAGTTAATTATACTGCCGTCAAAGCTAAAAAGATACGTAAGTGACATTTTTATGAAAAATGAGTTCTTGGTATCGTTAGATTCATAAGAGAAAGCTGCGTCTGTGTTAATGAAAATGATTAATATTTATTGCAAAAAAAACGACTGTCATCTGCATACAAATGAAAAAGAACCTAGAGAATTTTGTGCCTTTTTGCTTCCTCATAGAGGAAGCTTGGTAATGGTAACATTTTCTAAAATTTTTAAATTCATTTAATGAAACCCTCCCTAATTTAAAAAATGTCTAATGCAATGTTCTAAGCAATTGTCCGGATGTGTGTGTGTGTGTGTGTGGATGTCACGCTTTTTTGTTAACACGATAACTAGAAAACGATTGCACATAAATTGACGAAATTTTGAGAGCTTATTTTCCTCACTAATATCTTGAAACTGACCGCAGGATTTCTAAAAATATTTGTTGCATTTTTCTTAGCACTCAATAATATTTTAAAAATCGGTTTTTTATAGTAGAAGTTTTTTCATTAGCATAATTCAAAGTTGATGCAAGAATATAAATGATTCCTTGGTTCGAGGCGAATCGATTGACCTATAATATCAATACATTTTATGGAAGAATAGGGAAGTTATGGTAATTTATATATTTTGAACATCTTTTTTTTATAGTTAAACTTTTTTCATTAACACAATTTAAAGTTGATGCAAGAACAGAAAAGATGTGTTGATTCGAGTCGAATCGATTGACCTATAATATTAATACATTTTATTGAAGAGTAAGGAAACTATGGTAATGCATAATATTTGAAAATACGGTTTTTTATAGTAAAACTTTTTTCTGCAACATAATTCAAACTTGATGCAAGAATATGAAATATTCCTTGGTTCGAGACGAATCGATTGACCTACAATAATAATACATTTTATTGGAGAGTAGGGAAGTTATGGTAATTTATATATTTTTAAAATCGTTTTTTATTGTAAAAGTTTTCTTATTCTAAGAATTTAAAGTTGATGCGAGAATAGAAAAGTTGTGTTGATTCAAGACGAATCGATTGACCTATAACATTGATACATTTTATTGAAGAGTAAGGAAGCTATGGTAATGCATAATATTTGAAAACACGGGTTTTTATAGTAAAACTTTTTCCCTAACATAATTCAAAATTGATGCAAGAACGGAAAATATTTCTTGATTTGAGGCAAATCGATTGATCTATAATAATAATATTCTTTATTGAAGATTAGGGAAGTTATGCTTATTTATAATATCTGAATCATCAGTTTTAAACAGAAAAACTTTTTTCATCGGCATAATTCAAAGTTGACGCATGAATAGAAAAGACTTTTTGATCATAAATTTTCAAATAGAGTAATTCTGACAATTTTTGTAAAGAAATCATAAAGCTGGGAAAAGGATAGGGTGCGAAAGAACTTTTCCTTTCGCTTTTCCACCTTGAAAAATTATCATTTCGAATACAAGATTTGATTTTTCGGATTTGCCTTTGTATTTAATACATTTTTTGTATTATTCTGTAACTTTATATTTTTTGTAAATTTCTATTTCTAAGTTGAGCAAAATGAAGACTTTGGTTTGTCTATTATTGAAAAAATAACTAATGCTTCCTCTATGAGGAAGAAGATACATTTGCTAACGGAAGCAAAGTGCTCGTGAAATGAGCACCATATAATTATAAATACAAACAAAGTGGAAACACTCGATATCGAATTCGCAGCTAGTTTACCTTGTAAAAGTTACCGAGCGCGGAACGAATTCACAAACGAAAAGAATCGCTTGCACTTACGCATGTTTTAGACTTGTGAAATATAGCTTGGACTCTGATCGGAAATTCAAGAGAAATAAATCCCGGCTTGATTCGGCTATACGTTAGCGACGATCATTCGGGTAAGTTCGGGACAGCCGCTGAACACGCAATGTCCCTTACGTATACTTCATTGTTGTATTTTGAGGCCGCGCTCGAGCTCTTCGACAGAGGCATCGTCCACAAGTGACTTTGTTTCTTTTTGCCTTGTATTTTTGACTTTCCGCGACTAGTACAAAATTGCAACTCCATTTTCTAATAGGAATTGTTTAAAAAATCAATTTATTATTGTAAAATATGAAAAAGCACATTATTTTAACCCAAATAGTGTATCTAGATATTTGAAATTTTATTCGATATTAGAGTGCTTTGGGCAAACAGTTTTTCTCGATTTTCTCAGTTCGAGATTGGACTTATGTAACTTTTTTAGTTTGTACGGTAGTATAAACGTATGTTTATATTCAGATTTTCATTATATTGAATTAATACACAAAGTTGCAAACAAAACAGTTTATTGTACAATCCAAAACATGTAATATTCTTCATCAAACTTGTGACACTCTTTAAGTTTCTTCTCCCCTCAAAATGAATCTTTTCTTTGGTATTCTCTAAACATGAGACAAAAACTGAAGAAATCTATGTGTTTAAAAATCTTTTAATTATTACATTTTACGCTTCGATCTAAATCGCCTCCTATAAAATTTCTTAAGTATAATTAAATTTCTATTTTTGTGCAAGACTAAGGGTTTATTAGCTACTGATTAGAGAAACTTGACTATGGCTGAAACTCTTGTTGGCGTTCTGTTTACTTGACTGAATCTCGTTCACTTTACTCGTGACACTCTTGCTAGCGTAATTCTTGACTAAATTCCCTAAAACTATCCCAGCAAATAGCAATATTCCAACACTGTGGTTAGAAATGAACTTCTTAGCGCAGTCTTTAGGACTGTCAATGTCCAACGTGTGAATCTGAAATTAAAAAAATCATTAATTATAACGAAACATATGAGTTTCCTGAAATTTTGATTTATAATAAAAACTTATAAAATATAAATAAAACATTTTTAAATTTGGAACCTTGCGAACCTAAAATTAATTAGTTCTGAACTTTTGAAGTTTGAATTTCATAATTTAAATTTCTTAGGCTTTTATTCTGGAACATCTTAATTTATATAAAATTGTATCACATAAATGCTTCATTCCAAAAAAATTTCATTTTGACATCTTCAAATTTAAATTTGAGCAATCTTGAAGACTTAAATTTGACGCTATTAATATTTTAATCACCTTATTATTGAAACTGCTTAATATTAAATGCTTCTGCGAGGGCCCTCGAAACCTCTAGGAATTTTTTATAATCTGTTTAGAATTCGAAATACATCTATCAAATATCCTGAGCTTGTGCAGGATCAAAATAATAAGAAAAATTCTCAATTCTAAGAATTTGGAAAACTCTTTAATATTAGGAATTTTTTCGTAATCTACGTATTATGCCCAATTTTTATAAATTTGGATGAATTTTTAATTTGAGTCATCTAGAACGAAATCCCATTTTTATGAACTTTTTAAAACCAAGATAAATACTACAAGCACTGGAAATTATCCTAAAACTTTGTTGATCCTCCAAAAACTTTTTCACGCTCAAAAAGTACCTTTGAAGAAATTAAGAATATTTTATCAAATATAATGGCCAGACTCTCAAACAATTGATTGATCTATGTAAAATGTTATGCAGCTCAGAAGGAAGCCAAATTAAAATTTTTCTGTGCTAGGCTGTTTTCTGTAGGATTTCTAAACAAAAATGTCGACCCATCCTATATATCTGGCAAACCTTGAATTTAAAATAGCTCAAGTATTTCAGCTTGAAATACTACAATATTGAATTGTTGATATTAAAATCGTTCAATTTTTTTGATTCTTCAGTTCTAGATGGCATTACGTTAGATTTGACGATTTTGATCACGTCAAATTCAAAATGATCTAGTTTTGAAATTCACAATTCAAAAATTCATGGTCAAAAATAAATTCATTCACATTTCCCAGTTTTCCGGTCTAGTGGCCCCATGCTACTTAGCAAACGAATTAAAAAAGAAAGGCACTTTGAAACCTGTGAATGAAAAAAAGAATAAATATTTTTGTTTACCTGATGAACTAGATGACTGCCGACTAATCCTACAGCAATATAATATGGAAACGTCTGTTCTGCAGCCATTCCCGATGCCACCAATCCTCCAATCATACTTGCTCCGAATCCAGACAAATAAAGTTTCGTGTTACTTCCAAATTTGAGGGCTGTCGATTTTATCCCTAAGAGCAAATCATCGACTTTGTCCTGATGAGCGTAAATCGTGTCGTACAAAATAGTCCAGCAGATACCGGCAGTGTATAGGGGTAAACAAACAGACCAATCACAGGAACCGTGTACCGCAGACCATCCAAGTAAAGCACCCCAGTTGAAGGTCATCCCCAATATTAATTGAGGCCAATAAGTCACTCTCTTCATGAGAGGATAAATTATAACTAGACCTAAAAGAAGGGGTTGTATTTCAGTTGAATATTTTAATACACAGCTTTTGTGCAATAACATTTTTGTTTTGTTTTTTAGGGATCGACTTACCCAGTGAACTTGCACCAAGTAGAATACTGTACCAGTTAAGTTGCAATAAAATTAAAAGTCCTAAGCTCAACTGACCACCGAGAAACGTGAACGCCTGGAACGGCGTTACTTCACCGGTTACTAGAGGTCTATCCTTTGTTCTGGCTACCTAACAGTACAATTTTTTAGTTACTTCAGAAATATTGATACTGCTGATCGCGGTATAAGTAGGGTATTTTTTACAGAAACAGGATACATGATAGAAACAGTGCGGATAAGGAGTGAAACCAAATCTTAAAAAATAATAATTACGTAAAATAAAGTTCCCCGTTGAATTTTCAAATTTTCATAGTTAATTAAAAATAATTTTAGTATAATTTCAGGAAAGTGCCAAAGTGTAAATAATTGCAGACGATCATACTTAACTGTTTATCCTTTGCGCGTTTGAACAAATGTTTACATTTTTATTTATAAAACTGAAATATAAATTAATTAATTTGTTATGAACTTAATAAAAATTTCAAGAAAATGTAGTGTGCGTATGTACTACATATAGTACTATTTATAAGTATTATAGTGTTAAAAAAAAGGCTTTTTTTCTCAAATCGTACATCTCTACAAAGTGTTCTTTTTGTGTAAAAAAAACTCTGATTTTTTGTAGCATGTAAAAACATATTAAGGGGTCCCCCGAGTCGGAGTTTGTAAATAAAATGTTTAATTTATTTAAATAATCGTTACTAATGGATTTTTTACTTCAATGAACATACAATGCATGTACTGACTTGTTACTCAAACACATGACTTAGATTTTTCAAACAAAGGAGGGGTTTCGATAAGGCCCTTTATTGGCCCCCCTGAATTATATTTTTTTAAGTTTATTATCGAGATCATTATTATTTTTTGTTAGAATGTGGAGAGTATAAGGCTTCCAAAAATACATATACTTTTTGTGTTAATCGATAGGTCCTTCATGAAAAAAGACGCTAAACTTAGCTTGCTTCGCAAATATACGCCATTGTAGTTTTCGCGATCATTATGTAGTTACTTCGTATAGAGCGCAACCTAGTAACAAACCGACTTTTACGTATATGTTGCACAAATACATGAGCTACTATATACATAAAAATCGTTGTGTTACTACATTGCGCTGATCGTCAAAAATAAATAAATTGAATTTTGTATAATATTTAATAACGTACTAAATGACTGATTTTATTATATTTTCTTTCCAAAACTTCAAATTAGCCCTCGAACTTTTTCTCGAAAGCTAAGTTCAAGCTTTGGAAGGGAAATATAACTAAAAAATATAACTGAATATATAAAAACATATACATTTATATATA
>CAKNXH010056529.1:0-26663 GCA_932178445.1 Andricus quercusramuli
AATGAAAATTCAATTATTTTTTTCAAAATTTGTCTTTGATTTATAAAGTAATATATTTTACTAGAGATTGCATCTTTCTTGAAACAGAATGTAATTATTTGGTTAAAAATTGAACAAATTTGTTAGTAATCCTTTTTGGTTGAAAATTGTACTGTGTTGAAAATGCGTATTTTTGGTTTGAAACTTCAAGTATCTTCGTAAAAAAATTATTTCTCGTTTAAAATTCATATTTTGGCGTTGCAAAGTCTACTGAAATCCTTTTTGAATGAAATTAAAATATTTGTTTTGGAAATTTGTCTTGTTGATTTAAAAATTCATGTGCGTTAGTACAAATTTCATCTGAGTTAGTACAAATTTCGTCTTTCTTAGATAAAAGTGCAACTGTTTGGTTCAAAATTACTCTTATTTGCTTGACAGTTTGACTATTTTGATGGAAAAATTTTTTTGAACGACTTTGTTAAGGAATCGTTTTTGTTGAAAATATATTTTGGTTAAGAGTTTGACTATTTTCTTGAAAAATGATTTTTTTTCAGTGGTAAATTCAACTGCGTGGGTATAATTATTTTGTAGCTAAAAATTCATATTTTCTGGTTGGAAATTCAACTTTTATACAGAAAATTCGTCTTTTGGCTTGACGGTTCAACAATGTAGGTGAACTTTCTCTTCTTTCTTTAGTAAAAGCTCTTTATTTATGGAAAATTCGTCTTTTTGGTTTTAAAATTCTTTTTTAAAAATGACATCTCATATTTTTTGGTTGAAATATGAACTATTACCCTTTCACATGTAGACTTAACTTTTTTAACTTGAAAGTTTCATTCTTTTGTTGAAAACTCAAGTATTTCGTTCAAATGTCATGTTTTATAGTAGAAAAGTAATTTTTTGATTTAAAATAAGTGAATGTGAAAGTTTTAAATTTTTATTTGAAGTATTGTCTTCTTCCATTTATAGAAGGTCCTATGTTAAAAATATTACAAGATCAAAATGCTGGTATTTGAATATTAATGGTCAGGGAAAATAAAAAAATTAGCGAAGGAAAAATCATAGAATTTTGTTTATAAAGTGTTCGCTCTGCAAAGCGTGCATTGTTTCAAATACAAATTTTTTTATTAGTTTCAAGTTCCATATCTTATTATTTCTGGAAACCCTAAATTACGTACAGTAATGGTGAGGGGAGGGTGTACAAATCTTTTGTTGCAACGTTAAAGGGAGAATAAGGGACTTTGAAGGGGGCATATCATCCGTTACGTATTTTAAGTACGGTCCCCAGGAAACAAAAATCCATTCACTTACTTTGAATGGGTTTGGAAGCCGTCGAAAATCGTATCTGTCACTGGAATTCCAGATTGCCACCGATTGGTTTCTAACATAATTTTACTCATTATTTTTTGTCAGACTTATAAGCCAAAAACGCCTTTACATCTTCTAGAACTAAAATAGCGAAAGGAATCTAGTAGCCTTTCATATGATTTGTCTTAATCTCTCGATAATTTATAAAATTTAAAAATCATGTGATGTATGGCAGCCAAACCTGAGAAAAGTCGGGCTCATTCAAAAAGAGGTAAACCGATCCAATATGACACTGCTTACAATGGACATTGTACTACATTGCACATTCGAAACTACTCGGCCAACTGACCGTTTCATATGGTCGCAAACCAATTCAGTTTTAAAAATGTGAATCTGCAAATGACAGGTACTCAATTTTAACGGGTTCTTCTTTCCTGGGTCGCTTACAGTATACTCAGTATATTTTGTTAAAAAATTAAGAATTTTGTTACAAAATCATCATTTTTGGTTGAAAATCCGACTGTTTGTTCAAACTTGCTCAGTGCGGGTTTTTTTTTGTTATCTCACGCTTCGCTCTCGATTTTGTCGAAAATGCTAATTTTACATTATGTGCAACTCTATTATATCAAATATATATTATATTTATTTCTGTACCTCAGTCTGTGGCTGCTTATTCCGAAACTGCAAAATAAAGTACAAACTTTATCTTTGCTGATTACTTTACTATTTGTACTTTATTTCGTATTCATTTTTATTCTTAGCTACTGTAAAAAGTGTATGTATCAACATGTCGTCGCCTCAAAGTTATAGTAATATAGTTATTGTGGAAAATTTGTTTTGCACGTGGCGTAATATAAGACTCAAAAAATTCATTCTTTCTCAGAATTATTGTACGCCATGTCCACGAAGTGTTTATAAATGGTCGTTTTATAATGAAATTCTTAAGTACTAGAATGATAGTATACGACTTACGTTATTCTGTTGTATTACACACCTGTAATTAAATAAGTTATTCGCAAATTATTTAGTTTTGAGTAATATTCCAATGGTTACTTTTAAGGTTAAATATATATTTTCGAAAATTGTTATTTCTCAAATTGAACTTAGGTTAACCATATGAAATATGCAACACGAATTTGGCATTTTGTCACTTATAACAACGCTAAAAAGGACATGACGTGATATAACCCTAAGTTTTAATGAACGTCACTATTTTTATCAGTAATTGTAACAGCTGAGGAAATAAAGAATAGTGCACATCTTATGGAAAAAAAGACAATTTTGTTAGTAAGCATTTTATTGCCTCTTGCTGTGTCGTGTTTCCTAGCATAAAATGGTTTCAAAAACATGTGTACATATAATGTTGGCAAACATTTTGCTGAATAAACTTTTCTTAAATAAACTTTTCTTTATTAATTTCTCTTCGACCCTTGTGTCGTCCTTCCAAAAATGTAATTTGTTTTTATTTTTCATGTTATTTCTTACGATTGAAACAAAAACTTCACCCTAGAAAAAAATAATTCATAACTAATTTGTAGCTCTTTTTAGGCTGAACAAATTTTGTTTTACATTTTTTTTGTAGCTTGTGCCGTTCTTCGAATAATTCAAATTTTTATCTTTTACAATTGAAACAGAAACTACACATCCTATAAAAAAAATGATTTTTACAAAACTTATACATCTTTTTTTGTTGGAAAACTTGTTTCCATTCTTCTGGATCTTCTGTCGTTTTTCCGAAAATTCAAGTTTCTTATTTTTTACGATTAAAACGAAAACTACACATATCAAAGAATCGATAATAACAAATTTATAGATTTTTTTTCCTTAACAATTTTTGTTAATTTTTTATTATTTTTTTTTGTGGTTAAAACCAGAACCATTGGTCAGAAAATTGGAATTTTCGATTTTTCAAAAAAATTCAAACAGTTCCTATAATAATCTTGCAGGGCTTCCGAAAAGGTCAAAAAGCTTCTCTTGACTTTTTTATATCGTACGTTGTTTGGCTTTTATTATCTCGTATGTTACCGCAGTCGATAAAGTTTCATGCTGTCAAATGTAAAAAATTAAAATAACTGCGACGAAATTTTTACAATCTACCTGTTAAATTCAAACATCGCCATCTTGTTTTACATTAATTTAATTATTGACTATATTTATTTACATCTATTTGACACATTTGCATTTTCCAATTCTTAATTCCAATTTTGAACTTCGCGCGTAAAATGCTATTAGCGATGTACTTGAAGCCGCCTTTTGCTGACGTCACTGACAGCAATTTTGTTTTTTTATTTTTTAACGCTGAAAAATAAACTTGTTGCAATTACGACATGTCCATTTAACGTAGAATTTAACGTATTATCATAATTGCAAAAGTTTACTTATTTATTTTGTTTCTTTTATTAGTTGTAATGCCATGTTACTTTAGCATTACTTTACCATTACTCTACCGTTACGCTGCAGCGTAACATTTGCGTTCGGCCGGTCCGCCAGGGGCAACCCCATAATAATATTTAACAGCCCCCTAAGACCACCAAAACTTTTACCTGAACAAATTCCAAGACCCTCCACGTGAAAGACTAAAAAAATTCAAAAGATCACTGAATCCAGGTTCAAAAAACACCAAATTATATTGTCAACTGCACGCGTTTTTAGTCGGTCTTTAGGGTTAGGTTTCCGATCGACGTCTCTATGAACTTACCCGATTGAGAACGATTCAAACGCTTGTCCCGATTGAAAACGATTGAGAACGATGAACAAAATTTTGTCCTTATTAATACCAATTCAAAACGATTCACCTGTTAATCGGTCTCAATCGGGTCCAATCATTTTTTTCTAGAAGTAACAGCAATAAGGATCCATTACATTTTAACCAAAAAAATGAAGTTTAATAATAATCAAAGTATAAGTAGTAGAAATATTTTTAAAAAGCCATTTTATTTTTAAATTTAAATGAAAATTATTCAGCTTTATTACAAGTCTCTACGACTAATAGAAGCTGAAAACGAGACTTTTTTCATTATTGTTTATAGCACAAAGAGTTATTATTGGATTTTAAACGAGCTAACGCTAATTTTTTAATGAGGCTTTACATTATCCATGTACAAATTTTCAGAAGATTTTATTGAAAATTGCTAAAGGTACAGCACGTCAAAGTATGTACATTCTAAAATGCGCATTAAATTGTTAAATATAAACATTGGAATACAATTTTTTTATGAAAGTGGAAGTAGACCCAAAAAGGAGTATCTTTCATCTCTTGAAATTTCTTGATTAAATTGTTTCCTACAAAGAAAACCAGCTTTCTATTTTGGCTGTGAATTTTTGTATTTCTTCAATCGATGTTTTCTCGAAATTGATCACTTTTATCAAAAAATGTTCTCTTAGAAAAAAATGATCCTTTGAGAGTACTCCAACTTTTGTCAGAAGCTTTTTGCTCTGCAATCAATAATTTAAACAAAATAAGCACAATTTTCTTTTTCCTCATTATCCCACGCAATTGTTAATTTGTTATGGTAACAATTGATTGAATCAAAAAACGATAGAGGAAGTTTCTCTTCGTAAATCGGTTTTCTAGCCGACCATGTATTTAAACTTTTGAAACGCCCAAATTATATTAGGACTATCGCATTAATTAAGAGATAATTAAAACGCGAATATCTCGAAACCTCCCCACACAAGATTACACCCAGCTCCTAGAGTATTCTGCCCCTACTGAAAAACCAGGCGTCGGATCATAATAAGTTTCCTGCGTCGTAACCCAGGAAAAAAGAACCGATAGCAAGCGAGTCGGTTTGAATTGCGTATCTGTCATTTGCAGATTGAAAAAATAAAAATGCAATCGGTTGGCCACATTTTTAATCTGCCGCCTGTGCGCGATGATTCAATCTGCCATTCCACATTCGTTAAAATGCTGAGTGAATATACTTGAATGAGACTGAATAACCTGAAATGTGTTCTATGGGCATTCTACGATTTATTAATGTGCGCATGAATGGGTTGAAATTCAGTATGAAATGGAGATCTTAAAAGATCACACTCAATGGTAAAAATACGATACACAAATAGCAACTTTGTATGAGCGTGAGTCTGACACGTATAAGTTACCCCAGGTTATGATCAACTGAGTGGGAACTGCTGGTTACAATTTGAAAAAATAAATTGTTTCCAATGATAAGTATGAAGTAATAAATTTGAATTGGAAAAGACAGATTAAATAAAAATTAAAGCAATTCAAATTAAATAATATTGTAATATATTATAATTATTGCAACAATTCATTTCTAAATTGAATAATTATGAAGTTTTAATTATTTTTCCACAATAATTTCAATCAATTATCCTGTACAGGAATTAGAAGATTTACACTGAATGTGTCAGTGCCATTGTTTTATTCAGTGCACATCCTGGCTACAGGGAGTGCATGTGTCAGAAGCAAACTCCGCAATCCGCTCATATATGTTTGCATCCCAAACATCTAAATGTTTAGGATTTCAATATCTGCATTTTTGTTAAAGATATTTTTTATAAAATAAAACGTGAGTGATAGTTTTTGTGAATTTAAAATTGATGTATGGTGAATGTGAAGTTTCATAACCTAAAGATTGTAACTTATTAATTTGTTAGTTTCAATGATAACGAGATTTTATAAACTTAAATTGAAAGAAAAAAATAAGTTTTTAATATGTGAAATATATAAATAAATGTTCAACATTCAGATGTAGTGTGATGCAAATATGTGAAAAATAATGTTCAACAAAATTAATTAAAATGCCAGAAAGTGAATAGTCTATAAATAAAAGTAGACTATGTATTTCAGAATTTGCTTAAAAGTTGTAAATGGAACTATTTTTTAGTGAATAATTTTAGCTAATTAAATTAATTTTTGTTACTTTTAATAAATTATTTTTTATCGGAACTATTAATTGTTCCTGGGTCAGATAAAAGGGACCTGATCTATCTTTCCGATAGTGCTGCCGCCACCGAAAATTGCGGCGACCCTGGCAAAAGTAAGGTGAGCAAAGCTCGAAAACCATTGGAAACAATACAATATAACTTAAAATTATAAATGCTGTCATAAGTCATATGCATTTTCAAAACATTGTTAGCGATTTAGAACAAATTTATGTTAGGTAAAAAAATTGTTCAAAATGTGTACGACTTATAGAAGTATCTGATAATTTTACTTTACTTTGCATTGTTTTCAATGGATTTCGACCTTTGCTCACCTCACTTTTGCCACGGTCGCCGCAATTTTTCGGTGAATCAGCGCCATCGAAAGATAGATTAGATCCCTATACCCATTCATAATCGCTACTGCATGGGTCTCAGAAAAAAATACTTTGCCCATTAATAAACTCATTTTCTCATTCAAAAGTCAGCCTAACCAATGGGTGGCAATCTGGAATTCCAGTGACAGATACGCAATTCAAAAGTCATCAAAACCCATTCAAACGCAAGTGAATGGATTTTTGTTTCCTGGGAACCCACGTAGGATCCTACGTCGGATCCTGATAGTTTCCGACGTCGGAAACGTCGTCGAGTATTGGGATCGTTTCCGATGTCGGAAACTATTAGGATCCTAATAGGATCCAACGAGATTTAAAGAAAAAATAAAATGTTTATGGAATAATTACTGTTGAATACTTAATTCTCAATTTATAGAATAACAATAAACAAAACATATATTTTTTTAAATTTATATAGTATATATTATATATATATATATATATATATAGTGTATATTATATTATAGTTTTGTTTATTGTTATTCTATAAATTAGGAATTAAATATGTAACAGTTATTATTCCATAAACATTTTATTTGAAAAAAAAATCTCGTTGGATCCTACTAGGATTCTATTAGGATCCTAATATTTTCCGACGTCGGAAACGATCCCAATACTCGACGATGTTTCCTACGTCGTTTCCGACTTCGGAAACTCTCAGGATGCGACGTCGGGTTTTTCAGTAGGGTGGTCGTTCTTGTCTGCCTTTGGCAGTTTTGAAAACAGCCACAACGCGTTCTGGCATTTCTGCGACGACCAGAACGCGTTTTGGCTGTTTTCTTTGGTCTTTGGCCGTTTTCGGTCTTTGAGCCTAACATTATATATCTTGTGTGTGCGGTAAGTGCCAACATAACCTTGTTTTGTTCACATTTGTTTTGTAGAAAATATTCGTCTTTTTGAATTGAAAAATTAACTTCGCTAAAAATTCATTTTTTTGGGTAGAGGATTCGTTATTTAGTGGAAAAATCATCTTTTTGGTTGCAAATGTAACGATTTTTGTAAAAATTCTTTCTTTTTATTTGTAGGAAATTAATTTTTTTAATTAGAAGTTTAACTAACAAAGCCAATGCTGTTTATGATGTTCAGGTGAACGACTCACTTGATATTCCTGAACAGCCTGCCTCTTCACCAGCTTTGCCTCCCGAAGAAGATACCTATCCAAATGAACGCCTCATTAAGATAAAAAAAAGTATAGTTACAGGGTGGCCACTGGATTTTTTGTATGCATCATTTTAGTTGAAAATTCATCTCTTTGGTTGAAAATGTTACTATTCTGTTGAAAAATCGTTGTTTTTTATTTGAAAATTTATTTTTTAACTGAAAAATAAACTTTGTTGAAAATGATTTGTTTGGCTTGAAAATTTAACTGTCTTTTAAAAATTTCGTCTTATTTATGACAAATTGATCCTCCTGGCGTGAAATTGAACTGTTTGATGGAAAATATGTGTATTTTGTTAACAATACATCTTTTTCGATAGAAAATTAATCTTTTTTCGTTATATTCCTTATTGAAGATCCAATTTTTCAACTGAGAATATAACTATTCGAGTTTTCGTTAAAAATTTATGTTTTCTGGGTGAAGATTCAAATATATTATTAAAAAATCATTTATTGTCATAAAAAAATGTCGTTTTGATGAAAAATTAATCCTCCTGGTTCAAAATTTAACTATTTCATAGAAAATACATATATTTTGTGAACAATTCGTATTTTTTAGGTTGAAAATGCAACTGTTTTGTTGAAAATTTGTCTTTGTAGGTTATATTGAACTGTTTTTTATCAAGAATTATTTTTGGGTAAATTAACCAATATTACAATTTTTTTTGCAAAATAGTATTTTCAGGACTGCCATACCGATCTCAGAAAGTAGCGATTCGACTTCAGAAGCGACGGATTCTCAAAGCAATTCGGATCACATCAGAGGACCGAATATTCTGATAACCAATTAAAATCAAAGTCTCGATTTCGCTAATCAATTCATTCCAAGTTGTGCCATTGTTTCATTATGGACGTTAATGTAAAATATGTTTAAGCGAACTTTGTGAACGTTTAAAATCGTAGTTTTAAAATACTCCTGGCAGACCTACTTAAAGTAGCCTAAGGTAAATCTGAATTTTAAAACTTTAAATTAACGATATTTATTTATTTTTATGTATTTAGTATATAAAAGCCTACTAAAGCTATATTGTATAGCTACGATAATATGAATGACTACGCAAGACTATTTTATTATTAAAAATCATAAAAAATAGAATACATAAATTGAAATCGACTAAATTTGCTTAACTTGATTAAAATATCAAGCTTATTCTGAATTCGACATTTTAATCGATTTAAGCTAATTTTGTCTATTTAAATTATTGTATGATTTTTTTATAAAAAGTATTGTCGATTATTTACATGTAAATATTTTTGCCGTTCAAACGATTCCATTAAACAAAAGTTGGACGCTTGATTGTTGGTGTGCTAACTTCAGGAACATACTATGGCCTCTGAGTCAAACGTTGATACAGGGGGGTGCTGCTCCACTTGAAACCCCATGTTAATTTCAAAAGCACGGGTTAATGTTGATCGATTTAGAAAAAAACATGGAATTTACTTTTTCAGTTAACTAAAATTTGGCAGATCGATCACCAAAAACCGAATTTCTACACCCAGACTTTTGGACCAGCCTACCGTGCCATGTATCCACATGTCTAGTAGCCGTCATTAGTCCCTATTATGCAGATTATTATTTTCTTCTAGATTGAGGTTAACTATTTCTAGAGGTTCATTTCGCTTTCTATGGTTTGCCCAACGGCCTAGAAATAAATATGAATGCGCAATCTAAAGCTGGATTATGTGTATTATGAACAAACTCCACTTGTTGCCCAAGCGTAGTCACCGATTTTCGAACTGGCTTAAACTCGCTACAGATAGAGAGAAGGTATGTAGGAAATTGTAACTGCATTTTATAAAAATATGGACAGATATTCAGCAAAACTTTGTTGGAAAGGATACTTATGAAGGTTTACAATTGAGAAAAGTAGTCACACTTTATATTGTTGTCAAGTTTATTGCAAATTCACATCTCTGTAAATAATAAATTTAATTTAAGAAAAAAAAATAACCTGTTTTCCATAGAACTGCATCCCTGACTTAAAAAAGTAAGCTTTTGTTAAAACTAGGAAGTCCAACCCAAGTCCGTAAGTCCGTAATACCAGAAGAAATAATTAGCCCAATAACGATATATAAAATAAACTGAGTAGCAAAATGATGACACTTAACTAAAAATAAGCACAGGCTGATTGAGTAAAATAACTTTCTGTTGCACCACGCGGGGTGAGTAGACATCTGTTAATTGTCTTCCGCCAACGTGTTGATCCTCGAATTGATCGCCAAAAGCTGTGCTACGAACGCTGCATCTCTCATTACCGTGGCCAGGGCGGCCAGGAGATCCTCTAAATCCTTTTGACTCATTCCCAACTGACGAGCACACTTTCTCAGAACATCTGCTTCATCTGAATCAGTCTGCAAAGAATACAAAAAAACATTAAAAAAAATAATTAAGGGAGAATGTGCAAAAAAAAATATGGTTGGCTGAAGTAGTTAAATCGATACGGCTAAACTGAAGAGCCAACATCCACCAAACGAGTTAACGCACCTTGACACGGCCGAAGAACTTGCTAAATGGCAGCTTTGTCTTCTTCTTTCCTTCAATTGCCTGGTAGAAAATGGTAAAATCCTGTTCATCAGGCGGGTTCATAGTGACTTTGAAGTAAAATCCAGCAACAACGTGACCCTTACTGTCCCTGGCTAACAAACTCCTAAAATTGTAAACTATGTTTCTTCGTTCCGTGACATCAATGGCAGTAAGATATGGTCTTTCGACGTAAATTAGAGCGACCTGAGATCGCTCCAAGGCACTAGGACTAGTTTGCTTTTCGTGCCACTCGACATAGTAAGGGTCTTCGGCGCATAAAACGTAGTTGTATTCCTTCTTGACTTCAGACTCATCCGACTGGGTAAACCAACCAGTGTGCGGGTACAGTTTATCTGCCATTACCGTGATCACCCGGGCAATATGATAACCTGGATCCAGCAACATGATACCTCGACGTCCATCAATCTGAATCTTCAAGCACACGAGAACGTGCTCTTTTTCGCCACTGTCAGCTGCTGGAGGACCTCCCACGTACCCCGAGATGTCTCCAATCGTCTGTTTAATCAAACATAATTGCTCAAGTGAAAATTATCTATGACACTAGAAACTAACTTTTTGTTTATTGTGTCGCCCATCGCTGTTTGATGAGAGAGTAGGTCTGAAGTATTCTGTCAGTGTCTTTAAATTTCAAGAAGGAAGTCTGCAATTGGCGTACAAGAATTTTAAATGACGAAATATTTCATGTTATTCTCTCACTTGATTCAACAGCAGGAGCACTTTTCTTGTAAAATTTCAATATAGAGTAGGTTTTTCTTATACTGGCATGGATTTCAGAAAAGAGCTAACATTACGGATAATTCGAATTTTCAGTTTACTGCTTCCCTGACAAAATGTTCAGGCGAATGCGAGCGTTTCTAATATAAACCCGACTGCAGGTTGAGCACGTCAGGCATTGTTTGGAGGCTTGATGGGAGTTGGGGTAATTGGGGGTTTTGAGAAAAGATGTGAGCTAACGGGATTAATGTTTAATCTAATCTACAAGTTGCTTCAGGAAACTTGTTTATTTTAAAATACTTCAAGTAATTTCATATTGCTTCAGGAGAACGGTACAACTGTCTTCACAAGTTGCCAACCCTTGGTTGCTCATCATTTTACAAATGATAATAAAATTGAACCATAAGACCCTGATGATTGGTCTTGCTCGAGCTAAAAATGTACAGAATAGAACTATAAAACATACCTCTTCACACGATACCAAGTAAAGGCCATTTTCTATCCCAGAAAACTTTTTGCTCAACTTGCACAATCGATTCAGCAACTCGAAGCCGAGACCAACGCAGGTGTGATGTTGGGGAGTAATGACCGGTTGATATTTTCGATAGAAGCGGTCCATTAGAGTTTCATCGCTCTCTTTGAAAGATTTGTAGAACCTGATAAGACACTTAAATGATTAGTATCTGAATGAAACAACTCAGAAATTGCATGTAAAAAAGTCTTGATGACCAACCTCAGAAAATTATCTACGGTATCGTATCGATTTTCGCGCAATAAGCGCTGCGTTTCGAGTTCAACGCATCCCGCTAGTTCCTCATATTGTTCAATGGTTGGAACATTCAAGGTTGGAGACTCATAGTGTGCCCAAACCGGTAAAGGCAGCGGCACGTTCCTGATCCAGGGCCCGCGAGCCTGTCCAGACGGCTGACAGCAAATTTCCGTCGTCGTGAGTCAACTTGGCCACTCGCTGCCCCAGCGTCCAACTGTTGGCACGTAGCCATTCTCATCCCTGCAGCTGCTTATTGGCTCCACAGGGATCTCTCCGTATTGTCTATTCTTCTCTCGCTCTACAAAATTAAATATTATTTAGTCACATTTTCCAATTTATATCAAGTGATCGGCTATGCCGCAATGGGTCTTCAATATGATTCTGCCACTTTAAATTCAATCAAAGTCTATTAAAAAAAACTGGAAAGTAGTTGAAACTATTTGGGATAACAGAATTAAAGAAGAGAGAAAGTACCTTCTTTAATAAAATAATTGACTTTCGAAGTTTCATCATCAGTACAAAACATTTTCAAGTAGTCCTCAATTATGAAATGAAAAAAGTGAACTGAATTTATTGCAGAAAAAGAAAGATTATACTGCCGGTTCCGTGGTTCCTTATTATATCGCAAGTTCTCAATTCGGAAATATTTTTGCAAATAAAGTTCTTAAACATTCTGATTACATTTTTGCTCGAAGTCACATTATGTTTACTGAGACGCGTTGAGCCTGTTGTCTCGGTTTTTAAACAAGCAAGCTAATCTTTTCGATAAGCTTGGCATTTGTTTATCGGAAGTTAAAGCAATTAAAAATCAAGGTTGAGTGACGTTAGCAGGATACAGAATATTCCTATCGCCGAATGGAAAATTCTAGAAAAGTCCAACAAAAGCTTTTCGAATACGAGATACTCGCATAGCTATAAAATACGCATATTTATGAAATAATGGTTCTAAGAATGTCTTATAGCAGTAGTTGTTCAAAACTCCAACAAAAGCTTTTCGAATACGACATACTCGTATAGTTATAAAATACGCATATTTATGAAATAATGGTTCTAATAATGTCTTATTGCAGTAGTTGTTCATAGAAAAAAGGCTGCTCTGAGAGGATTAATGTATCGACAAGTAAAGACTCAGTATTAGGGAGTAGCGAAAATGCTCAAGGCAATCGATTTGTTTCGGCCCAGCAAAAAAATGTGTGGATTGGCATCCGGAAAAAGTAAACAAAATTTGAAATCGGTTCATATCTTCTGTTCGGTTTGAAAATTTTTAAAAAGTCCTATTGGTTTGAAAATTGTGGCAAATTTTTTGTGTCCGTTTTTTCTAGTGAACAACAATGAACAATTAGAAATTAAAAAAAAAAAAATTTGGTCAATTCAGAAGTTTAGAAAAGTTAAATATGTTGAATCCGAAATTATTTTGCTTTCACGGAACTTTTTTCTTTGCGTTTAAAACGTTCCAAAATAAAAAAAAATCAATAAATACTAGAATGAAATATTTTTTATATACTAAGCGGTACTCTTTTTTTCAAAAAAGTGTGTATGCAGAGGGGAAAACTGTTTAATTTATGATCGATAATGAACCGATGTATTTAGATTACATTTTCCAAATAGGAAATGAAACAATCCAAAAATGTATAAATTTCTAAAATTTCTGATATTTAAAACATTCTTTTAAACATTCCTATAAATAATCCCTGATGAAAAGATCTAAACTGGTCTCGAAACATGTTGGTTCCCGAGTAGTATAAATAAGACGGAGAAAGAATAAGGAAAAAGTGAGAGGTTTGTTTTTGTTGACTTTTTCCCTTTTCTCTCTTTTTTCCTTTGTTATGTATTTGTCTTTAATGAGCCGAAAAGGAGGTAGTTTGAAAATCTAATTTTGAATTGTGAATCTTTTCCATGCTTTGAATTCGTTGCATACAATTATTCAGAAGAAAGTAGATTTCATTTCGATCTTAAATAAAAAATGTTTAAATTAATAAAATTCGCGTAAAATGAAACACTAGAATGGTAACCTCAACTAAGCTGAACATTCGATAATTTATTATAATCTACGCAAACATTATTAAAGTAAACAATTTTCCCTCTGCATATACAATTTTAGTTGAAAGCGCAGTACCGCTTAGAATATGAAACATACACTGAATCTTGGACTTAATCAGTCCGGGTTTACGTAGCTCCTAGATTTAGAATTTAAGTCCTCGGTATTTTGATAATGCGGGTACCGCGGGACCGAGCGAGGGGGTGCTCAGTTAAGCGTGACAAACAGCATGAGGGTAGTACTATCAACGCATTACTACCGTCAGCTGTTAGCATGCGTCCAAATTCAACAGAAATGGTTCATGCGACCCTGACTATTTACGTTTGGATTGTCTGGATTTATGTTGAAGGCCACTGCAAAGCCGTGACCTAAACAGTACTTAATTCCAAGTTACAATGTATTTTATACTAATTCATACAGTAATATGAGGCAATTGAATTTTGAGATTAAAGAATGATTGCAACAGCCTTAATCGATTTGAATTTTTTTTTCCTTTTACTTTTCTTATGTTAACAAATACACTTTTTCAGTGGGCTGAAACGATTAAATTAATTTTAGCACTTTTCTTCGCCCTACGTTACATCCATTATGAGCCATCCATATACCATGTAGGCGCATTTTCTCTTGAATCTTCTAATTTCTTTTAAGAAAAAACATGAAAAAACAAGAAAATACTCACTACTTTTTGTTTGGATTTCCTACCTTGTATCATTAATCTTATGTTTTCTAGAAAACCCGAATTTTCATTAAATTTGTCTCTCCTCTAGACTTCCTAGCGTTGAATACCACGCGGGCAGACGAATGGGGGGTCCCCCTCAACGGTACACGAAATGAGTTTAATAAAAAATCGTTATCGATTCCAAGTAATAATAGATTCTAGAGTTTCTGTTTAAATATGCCTTGTAGTTTAATCTCTGCTGTTTTTATTTATTCGTTTATTAGCATTCTAGGCTAATCAAAAACTCAAAAATTTGTTGCAATAATTTTAAAAGATGCATTATAAAAGTTCCGATAAGTTTAAAAGAAATGTTACCGAAGTGAGAAATTACTTAAACACTTGGACGTGGCCTAGAAAGGAAAACCCTTGTTCTCAGGCAACTTTCAGGTCAATACATTATGGAGATTAGGCGACTTCCCCGGCTGGAAAATCCATGGTAGTTGGATTTGCGGAATTGGTCAATGATTCACCGCTCACAAATAGTTGCGTCGCACATAGGGTGTGTGTTTGAGTTTATCGATCATGACGTCATTGGGCAGGCAAAGCCATACTAAGAAATCTTGAGTGCCACGTGATTGTGCGAGTTCGACCTTTGATATGGGAATTCACGTTGCTCATGTTGTGCAATAATAATGCGTTGTATTAAATTGGAGCTCCAAAGTGAAAGTATCTTGTAAACACTTTGTAGATAATGGTTTTTATAACTGATAACAATGAAAGAGTTGATTTCGAAGTTCAGACTGTTGTGATGATCAAAATAACTTACTTTGTACTTTGAAAAAAGCTATAAAGGCCATCTCCTACTAACCTCAAAATAATTACTTACAAAAACTCACGTCCGCATGAAGAGAAATATCGAGATGAAAATACGGGAAATAAAATAAAAGGCACTATTGAATATGTTTGTACACTCCTTAATTTCTGGAAATCCATTCCACTTCTAAAAGCTCAAGAGTATACTAACGTTCATTAGTGCCTTCTTTATAATTTCTCAAATTTTCAATTCTAATCTCAATTCATATGCACGTGAGTCGTTGCAAAGAATATATCGAAGCCGAAGCATAATTTGGAGGTAAGTATGACAGGGGTCATGTGAGCGTAACCTTACATATTTTTCAAAACCAACTTACGTTCACACGAAACGCGATATTAAGTTGAAAACTTGGTAAATTAAATATGAAGCACTAAGAAACGCGGGTCTAGTCCTAAATTTGTATGATTATGGAAAAAGAAAATTAAAAAAAAAACTTGTTTTTATGATTATAAAAATTTAGAGCCAGACCCGCGTTTCCATGTGCTTTGTATGCCACATATTATTAAGGGCATGCGACACTTATCCGATTCCTACTTTACCGAAATTTTTTTTAGAATCATACTAAATCCACACAAGATTTATGAAACTGAAAGTTTGGAAAAATATAGAAAAGGACCTTAGGAACGTTTATTCACTAATAAATGTTTACTACTACAAAAAAAATCTAACCTTTTTTTCTTGTAATTGCACAAATTTATTAGTGCATAAACGTACCTTAGTCGCTGTTTTTTAATTTTCCAAACTTTCAGTTTGATATGTCATCTGGAATTTAGGTCCGTTAAGCTGGCAGGACCACATTGCAAAAACGGACTGAAAATCTATAAGGGAATTTAGGGTCCATTTAGGGCTAATTTAATGCCCTATTGCCAAATTTAATGCTCTGCATTTAAACAAAAGAACCGGTGGGCATGCTAGCTTAACGTTAAGCTAGCAGGACCACACATAGAAAAAAAACTACTTAGAAAATATTTCTTTGCAGAATAATTTAGGGCTCACTTTAATGCCCTATTGCCAAATTTAATGCTCCGCAATTTTTAGAAAAAACCTACGGCCATGATATGCTAGCTTACCGTTAAGCTAGCATGACCACAGTTTTTTTTTAAAATCGGAGCATCAAATTTGGCAATAGGGAATTAAGTGAGCCCTAAATAAGTCTGCAAAGAAATATTTTCGAAGTAGTTTTTTTCTATGTGTGGTCTTTCTAGCTTAACGATAAGCTAGCATGACCACCGGTTTCTTTGTTTAAATGCAGAGAAATTAAATTTGACAATAGGGCATTAAATTAGCCCTAAATTACCTATAGGTTTTTAGTCCACTTTTGCAATGTGGTCCTGCCAGCTTAACGGACCTCTGGAATTTGCATGATCCACAAAAATTGTCGGAAAAGTAGGAATCTGATAAGTTCCACATGCCCTTAAAGGACATGTGATACATACGAATGCTACCATACCGACAATTTTTTCGCAACAACTTTCGCTTCCACAAATTGAAATATCGAGTTTCCCCACTTGGGAAATGAAATAAAAGACACTAATGAACATTTGTATACTACAAAATTGTTTGAATTATAACAAAAATTCCAACAAAACTTTTCAAAAAATGGTTGTACTTTTAGAAACGTAGAAGTATACAAAAGCTCTTTAGTACCTTTTATTTAATTTTCCAAATTGTAAACTAGATATCTCAATTCGTATGAACGTCAGTTGTGGCGATAAAAATTGCCGGTATGGTAGGAGAAATATGCTAGTATCACACAGAATTAACAACATCCCAAACATATTAAACTAAATTTGAAGTAAAAAGTATATATTTAAGAACCTAATGTACACGTTATGAAATACAATTTTTTTAATTGACATTATTCCCCATTTTGGACCCTCAAAAATGAGCAAGAGCGGAGTGTAAAATCAAATTTGTCGATGAGTGCTCGGATGCGCTTAAAAGGCGCATTCTTACTCACTGATCGATCACACATGTCTAAAATTATCTAATTTATTATCAGTTGCCCGTTTCTCTGAAATGACGCACTACAACAAACTTGGAAGAATTCGGGTAAAAGCACCTGCGCAAGTGTACAAAGTTTTAAAGTGAATCTTCACACCATTCAAAAAACCTCCGGCAACTTCTTTCTCTTTCTGGCATCAGTAGTCCAGTTTCACCAAAATATTTATGAAGTTTATTTCTAGTCAGCAGTAATATTGAAGAATATTTTGATACCTAGTTTTTACACGAGGCTTATGCAATTATACCGAATTTTGATTGATAATAATTTATACAATATTGGCAGATTATTATGTTACCATATGGACAACTGAGTCTCGCGTGATGTGTTACAACACCCCTCAGGGTCAGCTTACTCATAACTAGGCCGTACGATATTTAGAAAGGCACAAAAATCGAGGTCGCCTTTATACACGTAGGCATAGGGTTTACACGCTCACAAAAGCGTACCTTCACTAACTGTCTTTATAATTAATAAAACGTATCATTTTCGAATAATGTAATTAAGATAAATTTGAGACAGTACATAAGATGTTCCCAAAGAATTAATTTCAATAGCCTTGTTTATTATTTCTTTATTCTATTATGTAATATATATTTACAAGAGAACCGACCGAGCTTTAAAATCGGCTTTAATTTTTTTGTATTGCTACACATCCGTTTGAAGGAAATCTTGAAAAATTAAACAAAGTTCTGAGGCATGCGTTTGAAAGCAAACACGAATGAAATAAAATAAAATAACGAAATAAAATGGAACCTACGGTCTTCGGGGTGTAGGAAATAAGTTTTCCAAACAAAGGACGCTATGTACAAGAAATGTTTACATTGTTTCGTGGCATTTCCGTTCGTGGAAGCGGAAGTGCGTAAAGGGGGAGACGTTTTCATGTTCGAATTAAGAATATATGGACTCAATTTGATTCAGAAATGGTTATTCAATCATTTACAGAAGGTACTTTTTACGAAGCACTGAACATTTAACAGCAGGTATAAAATAAAGTTATTGTACTTACCCATACAATGAGCACACCAAACAAAGAAAAACTTTCTCTTCGCGACGATATAATAAAACTGTTCACGTTTCCGAAGCCCGTCGCGAACTGACTATATAAAGACTCGACATCGCTTGAAAAGGAAACTGAATGCAGTGTTGCCACGTTTCACGATAGAGCGCAAGTCATTAGGTATTTTCCGTATCTATGTATTTCCACCTACTACTCGTTTAAAAAAAATTCGCTTTGTTTTCCCTTCAGCAAGTGCAACCATCTCTGGTGCAAGAACTACAGGTGGGCAGTGACCGTAATTTACCAGATTTACCAAATTGACGGTATTTAGTTATTTACGGTAAATCTTGATTTAAAAAATGTATAAGACTAGGATATTTATTTGCGCCTAGCAACATTTAATTCAGCGGAAGAATGTATTTTCTGAATAAAATAGCATGAAATATTATTGGATTATGAAAAAATGGAAAAAGTGTTCATAAGTGTTCACGTTCATAAGATAAAAAATCTGCCCGCTTGGCGGGCACACTCTCATCGCGCGCTCAGCGCGCGGCTTGCTTCGCTCGCAAGTTTGAGCACGCCTAGGGCGCGCACCTGTTGGCTCTCGCGCTCGATTAGGTATTCATCTCGCGCTTTTATCTCGCGCTTCGCGCTCGATAATGTGTTCACCTCACGCTACGCGCTCGGACATATTTGCCTGACGTTTTAAGCTTGGTTCCTCTAGGTTTTCGCACTTCGTATGCTCGCTATTGCGCGCTTCGCGAGCTAATACTCTCTTAGTAAACTTCATCGTCATGACTTGCTTTTGGTTTAATTACGTCAGTTTTACATAAAAAGAAGAACTAATTTACTTAAGGTTCTATCGACCTTGAGGAACACATTCTCATCAAGACACTCGCGCTTCGCGCTCGATATTTGGTCGTCGCGCTTCGCAACGACTATATGTTATTTTCTATGTTCTTCAGATAAAAATGACTAAATTTGTATTTGATATCAAATGAAGAAGGGAATTCCATTACTTCAGCGTATGTTTCCGTATCTTTCTAATAAATCATACAATTTGAAAGATTTTTTGCAACTACCTGAAAAGGGAAGAAAAAAAGTATCTAAGTCGTTTTTGGAACATATATATATATAATAAATTTTTAAATGATTATTGAAAAATGGATATTCGCCAAAACCCCGCCGCCCCGGGGCGCCCGCCCCCAAATCTTACACAAATCTAATACCTTCTCTGGATGAGAATGTAAAAATACAAATTTTCGAGTACCGTGAGCATTAATGATAGTTATTTTATTGTTGTGATGGTTAGAAATATTATGGAGAACAGAAAAACAATGAGATATTTTGAAAAAATACACACGAGATGCAAAAGAAATTAAATAAGCAAAGTTTTGATGAGAATGTGCCCACTTATCGGGCTGATTTTTTCACTGTTAATGTTATTTTTTACAAATAATACAAAAACTACACATCCTACAAAAAGTGACCAATAACAAATTTGTAGATCTTTTTTGAGTGCACAATTTTTATTTAATCATCATTTGTCGTATCTTGCATAGTTTGACCGTAAAATTAAATTTTTGGATTTTTCATTATTTTTTGTGCAATAAAAATGTGAATTTTCAATTTTTCAAGAAAATTCAAAAAGTCGTCATGATAACCTTGTAGGGCGTGCAAAAAGAAATACTTTTCTTGTCTTGACTTTTTTTCATACCGAGCGTTGTTTGGCTCAAAATGTTAACTTTCGTTTGTTTTTTTGGATTTTGAAAATGCTATAGCTCTGATGATTTTACTTTTATCGAAAAAAGTCATGAGGATAAATTGTTCGAATTTCCATGTGCTATGAAGAGCCGTAGATAAAAATATCAAATTTCGAAAAAAAATTGTCACAACAATTTTAAAAATGCTCTAACTTTTTGAAATTTCGTCCAAAATAGCTGGCTGACGAACTCGTCCTTTCTTTTCACACTCTCATAAAGTGTGCTAAAGGGCAATCCAATCGGATAATTTCTTCAAATATTATCGTGTTTACAGTCTACAACGACAACGACGACAGACACCGATGTAAAAACTATTTTTTCGGACTCAGGGGACCTCAAAACGTCGACATTTGATGGAATCCGCGAAAGTCATTTTTCACATAAAACCAATACCTTCTCATTATGATGAGAATGTAAAAAGTGCGCAACCTATAAAAAAGAAACAATTTTGTTATTAAACAGTTTATTGCGACTTGTGTCGTTTTTGAAATATTCAATTTGTTTATTTTCAATGTTATTGTTTACTTGTTATTGTTATTGTTTACGATTTGAACCAAAAATACGCATCCTAGCGTAAAGTGGTTCTAAGAAAATTTTTATAACAAAAGTTTATAAAAAATTGATAGATCATTTTTGGTCGAACAACTTTTGTCTTTTAATTTTTTTCGTCTTGTTTGGTTTTTCCAAAAAATCCATTTTTTTATTTTTAATGCGATTATTTATGATTAAAACAAAAAATACGATTCTTTAAAAAAATTATTTATGACAAATTTTTATAGCTCTTTTTTGTGTGAGCAACTTTTGCCTATTAATTTTTTCCATAGCTTGTATCGTTTGTCCAAAAATTTAACTCTTTAATTTTTAATTTTATTTTCTAAGATTAGAGCAAAAGCTATGGATTCTATCAAAAAGTGATTGCCAATAAATTTGTAGATCTTTTTTGAATGCACAATTTTTTTCTATTCGTCTTTTTACGTACCTTGCGTTGATTTTCCAATGATTTCATTTTTCTATTTTTAATGCTATTTTTTACGAATAAAACAAAAACTACGCATCCTATCAAAAGGTGATCAAAAACAAATTCATAGATCTTTTTAACATACACAATTTTTCATTCTTTATTTTTTTTTCATATCTTGTATAATTTGACCACAAAATGGAATTTTTTATTATTTTTTTTACGATAAAAATTTGAATTTTCGATTTTTCAAAAAAATTGAAAAAAGTCTTATAACAGTATTGTAGGGTTTTCAAAATACATACATACAGACAGACACATTCACGAAAACCTGTTTTTTGGGTTCAGAAGGTCTCAAAACGTGGACACTTGACAAAAACGGGGTGGGGGGGGGGGGGGGTCACATTTTACACAAATCTAATACCTTCTCTGAAGAGAATGTAAAAATACAAATTTTCAAGTACCATGAACAATAATGATTATTTTATTGTTTTAATCGTTAGAAATAGTATTTGGAACATAAAAACAATGAAGTATTGTGAAAAAACACACACGAGATGAAAAATAAATGAAATAAGCAAAGTTTTGATGAGAATGTGCCCACTTATCGGGCTGATTTTTTCAATGTGAATGTTCTTTTTTACGCCTAAAACAAAAACTACACATCCCATCGAAAAGTGACCAATAACAAATTTGTAGACCTTTTTTTACGCACAATTTTGTTCAATCATCATTTGTCGTATCTTGCATAGTTTGATCGTAAAATTGAATTTTTGGATTTTTGATTATTTTTTGTGCAATGAAAATGTGAATTATCGATTTTTCAAGAAAATTCAAAAAGTTATTATGACGATCTTGTAGGGCATGTAAAAAGGAACATTTTTCTTGCCTTGACTTTTTTTCGTATTGAGTACAATTGGGATATATGGACCAAAAGGAGAATATTTGACATTATTGTAATAATTTGTGACTTGCGAAAGGTTAAATAATACATGGCAGTTCGGTAAACTTTAATAGCACAGATTAAAGTTTCCAAATGTACAGTAAAAATGTTCAAAAGTAAACATTATTGCACGTGGTGTAATTATTAAAAACAATTCTGTCATACATTGTGGAAAAATTGGTTAAAATTTCATATTAATTAAGTAAAGTTTGCAAATCAAAAGTCAAGCAAACTTCAAATTATGCAATATGTTAATGATTCCCTTAAAGTCGGTTATAGAATGTCAAATTTCGGTGAATCTTTCTAAGTGAAAAATGTATTATTTACTCGACAGTTTGGTAAAGTTTAAAATGAATTCTAGAGAAGAAATGATTTTGGTTATGCTATTATTTTCGCCACATTGTATGAAAGTTTATCTGCTGTGGAAGATATTTTCATTTTTGCTACGTTAGACTTTATTCGACAGTTGGGTGAACCAACATTCGAGTCGCAGTCGCCCGGCATCTCCCACCACCTCTCTAACCTTGCAGGATCGTATACAAGTATTGAGCACCTCGAAGTTATTTACCATTTTTTAAATTATGGATAAGGTGTTGAATTTTCAACCTATTTATAGTCCTTGCCGGCATTTAGTATTTGATAATGAATATATATTCATCCTAACTCCACCTGAACAATCAACTAATATTAGTTTTACAATTGCAAAATAAAATTAGATTTTATTTAAGAAGGTTATCGAAGTTTACGCCCCTGGCGTAAACCTTAGTAATGCCATTTCAGTTCTTTTTGCCATGTTGATGGTTTTCCTACAAAATTTGTAGTTTTTTTCTTCATTTAGTGGAATGAAAAAATTATATTTCAATGAGAATAAAAAAGCCTGGATCCAAAAAAATAATCCTATTCCGAGAAAATCAACATTGACATTTCCACCTACTACTCGTTTAAAAAAAATTCTTATATTATATATTATATTATATATATTATATTCTTATATTCTTATATTTTTGTCATTGCATGATACATTTTTAAAAAAATATCAGTACTAGAAGGTTGAAAAAATTAATACTCCGTTAACATTTGAACTAAATATGAACTTAGATTTTATTAAATTTTGTTTTCAAATTATTGTGTCAATAAATGAGATTCCGAAAAAAAATCTTTTCACCACAACTCTTACTATAGGGTGATTTTGCAAATTTTTGTAATGATAACAGCAATTTCAATTTCAAAATTAAAAAATTATGTTAAGAATTCTTCAGCTAAAATCACTTTTGATATTTTTTTGAATATTTCTTTTACCACACAGTGTATAAAGGTTTTTGTCAACATCGTAAAAATCTCTGAAGAATGTATGAATAATTATTTAAAAACAATGTTTTAAATAATTTTGTAGTTTTACTCATGTCAGTGTAATACCGATTTCAGATGAAACACGTCAACATAAGCTATAGTTGTTGAAAAATGGTACATATTCTTTGAAATCGAATAACTTTTTATCAAAAATACTAATAATTCCCAATGAAAAACACAAACATAAAATAACAGAAAATTATCGAGACCCTGGCGGACCGGCCGAACGCAAACATTACGCTACAGCGTAACGGTAAAGTAATGGTAAAGTAATGGTAAAGTAATATGGCATTATAATTGATAACAGAAACAAAATTAATACTTAAACTGTTGCAATTATAATAAAACGTTGAAATTTACGTTAAATGGCCATGCCGTAATTGCAACAAGTTGCTTTTGCTGCGTTAAAAAATAAAAAAACATAGTGATTGTCATTGCAGTCGGTCCCCTGCATATTGGCAACCCGTTAACGGGGCTTCAAGTGGGTTGCCAGTCTGCAGGGGCCTGACTTGAATGACAGCCACTTTGTTTTTTTATTTTTTAACGATGAGAAAGCAAGTTGTTGCAATGACGGCATGACCATTCAACGTAAATTTTAATGCTTTATTATAATTGCAACAGTTTACATATTAATTTTGTTTCTTTTATCAATTATAATGCCATATTACTTTACCATTACTTTACCATTCCTTTACCGTTACGCTGTAGCGTAATGTTTGCGTTCGGCCGGTCCGCCAGGGGAATTGTAAATATTTTTCAAAATCCAAAGACTTTTCGGCAAGATGACCGATTTTTTTGTAAAAAACGTCAATATTACTTGAAACTGTCCAAAAATTCGCTATCCTATTTCAACTATACTGATTTTTGTTTTATAATACCAGTTTTTGGCATGAAACGTTAACCTAACCTAAAATTGTTAGAAATCGGAAATCTGGATGCTTGTTGTTTAAAAATTCTAATTTCCAATTGAAAAAAAATTACACAACCTAAAGTTTTGAATAAATTTCAAGTCTTCTTCGAAATTTTCTGATTTTATAATATTTTTTTATCCAGCGAAAAGCACTATGTAATATAAAACATATGCAATATTTTCAATAATTTATTAGACAATTTGACATTTTTAATTCAATTGCTAAAAAGTAATGAATATTCGAAAAGCCCAATTTGCTTGAGGTAAAAGTCATATGAATTTTCATTCAATTAAAATTTACAGAAGCTCATTCTACTCCTTGAAAGGTCCTTTACAATTATATTCATAACGTTTTTATTAAAAATATCATATAGTAAATTGTTTTATTTTAAACATGAAATAACTACATGTCATAACCATGTAAGTGCAATTTTTTTTGAAAACACGTTTTATTGACTTAAAAATTCTCTAAAATTCTACCTGACATTGTGGTGAAAGGATATATCCAAATTCGAATCATACGAAAATTTAAATCTTTGTATTTGATTACATCCTGTTATTGTATTAAATAATTACAAAATAATAATAAACGAAATGTTTTGTATACAAGTAACGCTGTGATAATGTAAAATCAATTTTTTAAAGAAGCGATTTTTTCTATTTAATTTTTCACTGTTTAGCCTTCTATTTGTCTCGTCAAGCGTTTCTTATCTTCCAGGCATATGTTTTATGTTGACTGTGATTTTAGAAAAATAAAAAAAATAAAAAATCCATAAACTAGGACGGTTTCGACCGCATTCTATTTTTGACGAGCTGTCCTTCGAGAAATATTAACTTTAAAAAAAATTTGTTTATTGATTTCTCTAGAGCAGCATCAAATCTCAAATGGAATTTCTAATTTTTTTTTATCATTCGATTTTGGAGATGGTTTTTTTTTCTCTCCTGCACTGAGCGAAGAATTCCCCAGTGGTTCGGGTTTACACCCCAATAGTTGGGGTTTCCCCTTTTTTCTGTTTCACACGAAGGATTGGTGAGCTCGCACCAACGAGTCGTGCAAGCACCCCAACCATTGGGGTGCTCACCCGAAGCAGCAGCGGCCGAACTGGTGGGGTGCGCGCCCCAATGGTTGGGGAGCTTGCACCTATGATTCGGGAGATTCGAGTCGTCCACCGCGTTGGATGTTGCGCGTTCGACGTTTGCGCATGTTCGCTAATGGCCGCAGCTGATAAACATCAGGCTCTTCCCGAATGTCACCGTTTCTAGTTTATGTCAATTTTATTATTCATGTGCGAGATGTCAGTGGAATACAGTGTAAACTAGTTATCTGGTTTTTCTTTGGATAATCATTAACAAAGGTAAGAGAAATATAAAACCTTATTTTTTATCCAGAATTATTTCTGTATATATGCAGAAATAATTCTTCGTTAATGAACCTTCGTTAACGATTATCCAAAGAAAAACCAGATAACTAGTTTACACTGTATTCCACTGACATCTCGCACATGAATAATAAAATTGACATAAACTAGAAACAGTGATGTTTCTGAAGTCGTTGTTATAATTCGATTTGATTACACGATCGATAGCAATACTATACTTATCATTTGACCATTTTTCAATTATATTCAACTTTTCTGCAGTAACTACATGAGGGTGACTCCATTGTCGATTCCATATATCAAGCTCACCTATAGAATCAAGTAGAGACCTAAGTTGTGAGGCCCAATTAAATTCTGTACTTGCAAAACCTGCCCGGTCCAACTCGCAGAGCCTCATCAGACATAATTTAGGCAACCTATCATTGTTCATGTTAATCAATGAAATCCACCAATTATAGGTGCGCTCGAATGCTTTGACGCTTGTTTGATCTATACCTGTTTCAATCCGGATAAAATGTGCAGGAGTGTTTCTGGGCCAATAGAATAATTGTTTAAAAAATTTATTCTGGACTACATTAAGGTCGTCAAGATATCGCAGGGCCCATACCTCAGCACCGTATAATAGAGTGGCCTCGATAATTGACCTTAAAAGCACGATGATGGTTTCCCATGAATTATTCTTTGATTTATTCAAAATACTTGACACTCTATAAATTGCTGACAACCCTTTCTTGACAAAATGGTTCTTAGCAACACTAAATTTTCCTGTTGAAGAGAACGGGGTTCTGAGGTACGTGTAGGTGTTAACGAAATTGAGTACATATAAGTTTTTCCACATAAATGGGCGTAGTTTTTTCAATTCACCGGTTTTACGGAATGGAATGATCTTTGTTTTTTTTTTGGATTTAGCTTAAGGCCATTTAGATCACAATAATCCTCGAGGACTTTCAATTTGTCACGAGCGTCATGCCGAGATGTAGCAAAAATAATTATATCGTCCGCGAAAAGAAGCATAATCAGGGACCTAACC
>CAKNXH010056529.1:36663-88170 GCA_932178445.1 Andricus quercusramuli
GATATCTTCGGTCCATTGCCTTTGACTCTATCAGGGAATGAATACATCCTAAGCATACAAGATATGCTCACAAAATATTTGATCTTAATACCTCTTAAAAACACGGAATCTGAAAGCATTATAGAAGGGTTATTTGATTATTACATATACCTATTCGGCGCACCTAAAAATATCCTAACAGACCAAGGACAAAATTTCATATCTGAACTGGTACAGAACTTTGAAAACCTATTTAGAATTAAACATATTAAAACTACAGTTTATCACCCACAAAGCAACGGAGCCCTCGAGAGAGCCCACTCAACGATTAAGAATTCATTAAAAACAAGCATCGAGGACCATAACACTGAGTGGGATCAAAACCCGAAAATAATCTGCATGGCGTACAACACTATGAAGCATGACGGTACAGGATACTCACCCTTTCAACTGACCTTTGGAAGAGAAGCCAATTTGCCCTCAATGCTCAGCACAACACCTAACGTCAAGTATGAAGAACTACTCGACCTATGGAAGCGTAGACATGAACACTACCTCAAGAAAGCTAAGGAGAAAATAGAGACACAGAAACTAAAGTATAAAAAACCGCAAGACTCGAGAATTGCCATACCGCAGGGAATCTACGAACCCGGAGATCTTGTTAAACTTATTAACAGCCATCAAGATAACAAACTCTCTCCCTCATGGAAAGGACCAGCAGTAATTGTAGAGAAACAAGAAAACAACAACTACACTGTACTTTTTAACGACAAGCGAACTAGGATACACGCCAATCAACTTATGCCTTATTACCAATAATTTTGCAGATGAATTTGGCACTATTACTCTTGTGGCTACTGAGTGCAGTCGAAGCGGAGGTCATCACAACTAATCTGGACGGAGTAATGATCTATTCCGAAGAACTAGGACAAGCCAGTCTGTATCACGAAACGTGGAACCTAATACTTGGAGTAGGTACAGATAATATAGAGGAACGATTCGTCTCGTTGCGACAGGTTTATGTGACTGCGGCAAACCTATGTAATGATTGCCCTGAAGAATTTGAACTCAAGCTGATCAACTCGCGTATAGAACGTTTAGAAAACCAGAAAAATCTGCTAGACCAGCTATTAGGTAGAACACGTGTTAAGAGAGGATTTTTCAATTTTGTAGGTGACATTTCGAAAACACTTTTTGGAACTCTCAGTTCACAGGATATGACCGACATTAACGAAGAACTTGATAAATTGTTCAACAACCATAAAATACTTTCACAAAGCATATCCAATCAAACCAGAATCATTAAACTCTTGTTAAGCTCAGCATCTGATGATTTTAAGACTCTCGAGTTACATAGTCAGGAAAACATTAACCGACTGAACCAGCTGGCGAACGGAACAAACCAAAACACCCAAAGTATCGCGATTTCAAATCAAATGACGGTCTGCATGATGATAGTCGATGAGTTGAGTGAATACATCAACTTATTGATAGACGCAATAAATGACGGGAAACCCGGAATAATTCACCCTCAACTTCTGACACCAAGAATCCTAATAAGCGAAATGAAAGAGTTTGAAGATAAATTTAACACTAAATACACCATCCCTTTGAAGAAGTCTAACTTTCAACATATTATCGACATCTCAACAATTAACGTGGCTATTTTAAAGAATCGGGTTGTCTACTCCATTCATATTCCTATCCCAGAAACAGAGACTTATGAAATCAAGCATTTAATACCTATTCCCAAACAAATCCGTTCTGTCTTCCTGGCGATAATTCCAGACTATGAATACCTACTAGTGGGACAGGGACACACAACATACGTACCGACCGACAGAATATCTTTAGATAATTGTAAACATGGCGAAATGAAAATGTGTAAACGAATGCAACCCACTTACCTGACGTCAGAAACGCATAGTTGTGAAAATAGCATATTAAGAACGAATAACGATAAAATTACACGATAAAATTAAAATTCAGGGTCCAACGAAAATTGTAAGCAAAGACAAATGTATACTGAACGGATTGAATATTGTATTAAAATTAAGTTCAACGAATACTCTCGTCAAAGAAATAAGCTATAGAAAGAACTTATCGCTACCATATACGGATGATCAACTAGACTCTATAAAAGATAAGTTAATACCGTTAACTCAGGAAATTAGGCCCTTTAATTTAAACAATCTTAAGAAATTGGTCGATGACATCGAGAACGCAGTAGATAAAGTCAGTAGGGACAGACGAACACGTACCTGGAGTGAACATGCGACTAACTGGGTACACTACCTAGGTTACCTTGCTATTGCTATTGTCATAGCGTTCGTAGGATACAAATGCAACGTGCTAGCGCTACTCTCTAAATGTATACCCAGAAAAATTTGTTTCTTCTGCGTTATAACTGAGGTCACCGCGTCTCCAACGGTACATTACACCGCCGCTCCTATTTTAGATGATAGAGATATGGATTGTAGAATCAAAACTACTGCAGTTAAAATAAGACCTATCAGAAAGGTTTAGAGACTAAACCCGATCTAAAAAGGGGGTTGTAACAGCATCGGCTAATCTCCCCACTTATTTGTCTAGGCATGGGCCTTAGCGTGACGTGGATGCTTAACGCATCCCTTGTGTAGAGAGTCAGTCTGCTTCCTACCGCTTAGCAGTATAGATCAATATTAAATAAAGAAGTCCTGTCTCACATTTCAGGCACGTACTCAAAGAAAAGGTCTATTATTCTCCAGACCATTACAAGTGGCTATTTCGCCATAGATGTATGGCGATATAGCTGACGCGGTAGCTTATTTCTACATACAATTATGGCCAAATAATAGGGTGCATGACCAGATGCCCAAGTGGAAAAAGGAGGACATTACCTAGCCACCCCCTACCCCCATAATAGGACCAAAATTAATTTTTCTTTGATCATCAATTTTTTAAAATGTTTATTTACATATTTTTCAGCTTCTCCAATGGCACACAATAACTATAAATCTTTAGGATTTTTTCTAATGAAGAGGGGAAAAATATAAAACACGATCGTAGGGAATATTTTATGAAAAAAAGGTTAATTTTGTCTTTTGACAAAAATTAGGACATTTTATGGCTTTTCCGAAGTTTAAGAGGACATGAGGACAAGCAAGCGAAAAGTACCCTAGTAACAAGATAACTGCAGATTGGCGCCAGCTGGGCGCCAGAAAAAGATGAATCTGTTTGCAGCGTGGGGCCCGGCTGGTTCCGCTTTGGCGTGCTGTACTGGCACCAGAGTCTGGTATAGCAGATCCTGGCCCAGACTGGTCATGATATACACCAGACAAAATTGAAATAACGTAAAATGGTACTAAATAGGTTTCTGTAATGTTTTTACACTATATTTCAGCCCTTTCTGGGAGAATATACTGCGGAGACGTCACAGCATTTCAGGAGACACACTGAAATATTAAAAACATAACCTCTTATCGTATAAGCTTATTGCATGCTTGTATGTTTACGCATATTTGTGAATCGTTCAAATTTCCGATTGCCAAATTTTCAATTTCATTAATTAATTTCTACATTAATTATTCTAGTGTTTGAACTAAATACCAGAATCTGGTTCCTTTATTCACCATATTCTGTTTTTCGTCTGGTCTGATCATTTCTCCCGCCTGTCTGGTCGACTAGCGGGAGCAGATGCTGAGCCAGACTCTGGCCTCTGTCGGACAAGCCAGACTTTGTTACTACACTGTTAAAAATTTTTGGAATTCTCCAACACTTCTACAATACAAGCGTAAGGCAAAATTGCAAACACGGTATTGGAATGCCGAAATTGCAATGCATGTATTGTAGCATTTATAAGCCGAAAATTGTGCGCATGCGCCTCATCCGACCCATGTATCGCTGCATGATACGTTGCATTTGAAAACTACAACATTATGTATTGTAGCGTTACCCTACATTTCGGAAATAAACTTCCAATACATTTAGTGGAAGTTTTATGCGGGAATTTTTAACAGTGTAGGGTAGGACATGTCCTCCCAAATGAGGAAGTCTGCAAATAAGAACGGTATTTTATTTTTCCCGTCGGAATATATGCAGGAAGGGGTGACATTCAAAATAAGGAGAGTGGGTTATTTATTATTATATAGTAGATTATAATGAAAAAATTAATAATTAAAAAGGCAATTATAATATTGCACCAGCGAAACATGTGAGGCGAGTTAACCTCAAAATATCAAAGACAGCGCTCAGAGGTGGTTCTGATCATCGCTGCTCAGTGGAGCAAAAATCGAATGCGCGAAATTTAAATTTAATTATATTTTCTATTTTCTACGAATAAAACATTGCAATTTTAGGAAAATAAAAATAAATTGTCAGGTCCGAATCCATGGCATATTATACAACTTCAATGTCACAGAATCATTCGCCTCTTAGATATGTTGTTCATCATCATAGACTTTTTCTCAAATATATTGCTGACTGAAAAAAAATTCTAAAATTCAATTTTTCGAGAAAAAAATTCTCGTGGCCATAAAAATGGTTTAACCCACATAAAACTCATAGAATATCTCTCTAATAGAATTAATCAGTTAACAAAAAAATAATAATAATAAAATAAAAAGGTGGAGTATTTGAGAAAATCGTCTTTTAATATTTTCAGAAAAACATTGTAATTCTCAAGATTTCCTAATTTCTTTACAAAAATGTCTCAAGATTTTAATTGAAAATTTTAAAATTAAAATTGATTTTTAATTTCAAACTTTTAATTTAAACATTTAAGATTGTTTAACTTAGACCTTTTTTTAAGTTAAAGAGATTTAGTTTTAAACATTTTTAATTATTAAGCTAGTTTTTTTATACCATTAAGCCATTTCCCTTTCGGGGTGGGCGTGACACTACCCGATTCGGGTAGTGTTTCTAGGTGGATTATTTATTACTAGTACTACTAGTGTGGGCTCACCACACCCACGACGGGCCAACAGCACGCAGTATTCCCGAAAGATCACCAATCCAAGTACTAACCGCGCCCAACACTGCTTAACTTCAGTGATCTTACGAGAAATTGTGTTTTCAGCGTGGTATCGCCGTTCGGTGTCGCCAAACAATAGTTGCCGTATTAAAAATCAGATCCCTGAAAAAGATAGTTTTTCTATGATTTTAACAACCTAAATAATATTACTGATTTTTTTTTAAGAAAAAATTTTCTAACGAATGACTATATTTGTAGATTATTTACACAATTTAAAAATTGTAAACAGAAAATCTGCAAGGAATGTTTCTTTCGAAAAAATAAGCTATGATTGATTGATGGTTGGAGCAAAAGTCAGAGAAAATTCAATTACAAAAGCTGTTGTTAAAATAATTATTTGTTTGCAAGTTTTAAACTTACTTCCTTCATAAGACTTGAATGTTAATATCATTTCAATTCTAAACTAGCTGTGAATTCGATCTCGAGTGTTTTCACTTTGTTTGTATTTATAATTATATGGTGCTCATTTCACGAGCACTTTGCTTCCCGTTAGCAAATGTATTTGCTTCCTCATAGAGGAAGCATTAGTTATTTTTTCAATAATAGACAAACCAAAGTCTTCATTTTGCTCAATTTAAAAATAGATATTTACCAAAAATGAAAAATTACAAAATAATACAAAAAATGTTTTGAATACAAAGAGAAATCATACAAATCAAATCTTGCGTTCAAAATAATAATTTTTTGAGCTGGAAAAGGGAAAGAAAAAGTTCTGTCGCACCCTATCCCTTTCCCAGCTTTATGATTTCTTCACAAAAATTGTCATAATATTACTCTTTTGGAAATTTATGATCAAAAAGTCTTTTCTATTAATGCATCAACTTTAAATTATGTCGATAAAAAAAGTTTTTCTGTTTGAAACTGATGATTCAGATATTATAAATGAGCAGAACTTCCCTAATCTTCAATAAAGTGTATTATTATTATTATAGATCAATCGATTTGCCTCGAATCTAGAAATTTTTTCCGTTCTTGCATCAATTTTGGATTATGTTACTGAAAAAAGTTTTACTATGAAAACCCGTGTTTTCAAATATTATGCAATTTCACAATTTCCATACTCTTCAATAAAATGTATTAATATTATAGGTCAATCGATTCGTCTCGAATCAACACATCTTTTCTGTTCTTGCATCAACTTTGAGTTATGTTAATGAAAAAAGTTTTACTATAAAAAAACGATTTTCAAAATATATAAATTACCATAACTTCCCTACTCTTTGATAAAATGCGTTATTATTATAGGTCAATCGATTCGTTTCAAACCAAGGAATCTTTTATATCATTGCATCAACTCTGAATTATGCTAATGAAAAAAGTTTTACTAAAAAAAAAACCGATTTTCGAAATATATAAATTACCATAACTTCCATACTCTTTGATAAAATGCATTATTATTATAGGTCAATCGATTCGTTTCGAACCAAGGAATCTTTTATATTGTTGCATCAACTCTGAATTATGCTAGTGGAAAAAGTTTTACTATAAAAAACCGATTTTCAAAATATATAAATTACTATAACTTCCCTACTCTTGAATAAAATGTATTAATATTATAGGTCAATCGATTCGTTTCGAACCAAGGAATCTTTTATATTGTTGCATCAACTTTGAATTATGCTAATAAAAAAAGTTTTACTACAAAAAACCGATTTTCAAAATATATAAATTACCATAACTTCCCTAATCTTTGATAAAATGCATTATTATTATACGTCAATCGATTCGTTTCGAACCAAGGAATCTTTCATACTGTTGCATCGACTCTGAATTATGCTAGTGGAAAAAGGTTTACTATAAAAAACCGTATTTTCAAATATTATACATTACCATAATTTCCCTACTCTTTGATAAAATGCATTATTATTATAGGTCAATCGATTCGTTTCGAATCAAGGAATCTTTTATATTGTTGCATCAACTCTGAATTATGCTAATGAAAAAAGTTTTACTATAAAAAACCGATTTTCAAAATATATAAATTACCATAACTTTCCTACTCTTTAAGAAAATGCATTATTATTACAGGTCAATCGATTCACTTCGAACTAAGGAATCTTTTATATTCTTGCATCAACTCTGAATTATGCTAGTGAAAAAAGTTATACTATAAAAAACCGATTTTCAAAATATATAAATTACCATAACTTCCCTGCTCTTCAATAAAATGTATTAATATTATAGGTCAATCGATTCGTCCCGAACCAGGGAATCTTTCATATCCTGGCATCAACTTTGAATTATGCGAATGAAAAAAGTTTTACTATAAAAAACCGATTTTTAAAATATTATTGAGTGCTAGAAAAAAATGCAATAAATATTTTTAGAAATCCTTCGGTGAGTTTCAAGATATTAGTAAGGAAAATAAGCTCTCCAAATTTCATCAATTTATCTGCAACCGTTTTCCAGTTATCGTGTTCACAAAAAAGCGTGGCATCCACACATCCACACACACATCCACACACACACACATCCGGACAATTGCTTAGAACATTGTATCAGACATTTTTAAATTAGGGAGAGTTTAATTAAATGAATTAAAAAATTTTGAAAAATGTTACCATTACAAAGCTTCCTCTATGAGGAAGCAAAATTATAATTTTGCTATTTTTCTATAATTATAAGTTTTCTATAATTATAGAAAACTTTTTTTATCCAGACGCCATAGATGAACTTCTAATAGTAGAATCTCTTGGCGACAAAATATATTGTAGACAAATATATATATTTTGAAGTTTTCTTCAAAAAGATTTACCAATTCTTTTTTTGAACCTCTATAACTTTTCACTTGATTCAGAAATTTAAATTTTCCTTCAAAATTCTCGTGAAAATTATCGACCCCTTTTGAAATCCGTCGAGAAATTGGAAAATCTTGAAAATCACAATGTTCTTCTGAAAATATTAAAGGACAATTTTCTCAAATAATCCACATTTTCATTATTTGTTACTTTTTGTTTGTTAAATGTTTAATTTTATAAGAGAGACATTCTATAAGTTTCATGTGGGTTAAACCATTTTTGTGACTACGAGAATTTTTTTCTTGAAAAATTGAATTTTGACATTTTTTTCAGATGATGAACAACGTATTTAAGAGGCGAATGATTCTGTGACTTGAAGTTGCATGATATGAAATGGATTCGGACCTGGCAACTTATTTTTATTTTCTTAAAATTGAAATATTTCATTCGTAGCGATAATAGCAAAGTATAATGAAATTTAAATTTCTTGCATTCAATTTTTGCGTCACCTAACAGCGGTGGTCAGAACCAACTCTGGGCACTCTCCTTGAAATGTTGAGGTTAACTCGCCTCAAATGTTTCGCTGGTGCAATTATAACTGCCTTTTCAATTATTAATGTGTTTATTATAATCTACTATATATGTAATAATAAAAAAACTACTCACCTTATTTTGAACGTCACCCCTTCCTGCATATATTTTGACGGGAGAACCCCAGCTGAAAATTCCTGTACAGGAACCTCTAAGGATCCTGTACACGAACCTATACAGGTAATCTTGACGGTTCCCATGCAGGAATTTAGCGAAGGAAACTGTACATGATCCTGCAAAGGAATCTGCACCAACAAAGAATCCTTTGAATGATCCTGTGCAGGTTTCTGTACAGTAACGTCTATAGGCTCTCTTACAGAAAGCCGTCAAAGGAACCTTTGAAAGGATCCTGTACAGAAACACGTATAGGGTCCTTTACAGTAAGCCATTGCGAAAACTGATGTCGCTTACAGCTATAAACTTGCCTTCCTTTCATTCCCTTGAAGAACTAACTCACTATCGAGAGAGCCTAGCCACCAGCGAACCCTCGCGGATTAGTTCCTATGCAGGTTCATGTATAGGATCCTGAATATCCCTAGTAAAAATGCCTATTAGAATCCAAATAGAAACCTAATAGGATGTGGCTTGTATCAGGTCCTATTACTTTCGAAAGTGGGTTTTGTTCCTGCTTCTATGTGGTGTTCTATTAGGTAATTGTGAACTTTCTAATTGGATCTTATTAGGATCTAATGTGTCTTTATTCGGCACTCGTACCGTGTTAGCTATTGGTTTCTAAGCAGAACGTAAGTGGAACCTAATCGGATTTAAATCTGGTTTCTGTGTGGTTCATATTTGGTAATTTTAAACTTTCTAATGGGATCTTATTAGATTCTGATGTCGTTTGTATTTCCTAGGAAAATGTATATTAGAAGCCGAATAGAAACTTAAGAGGATGTGGTTTCTATCAGGTCCTATTACTTTCGAAATTGGGTTTTGTTCCTGGTTCTATGTGGTGTTCTATAAGGTAATTGTGAACTTTCTAATTGGATCTTATTAGGTACGATTTCTGAACGAAAAACAAAGTTATATCCTAACTTATTGTTATATAATCTTAATTTTTTATAGTTGTTAATTACACAATTCGCCAATACGGTCGCTTACACATATAGTCGCACGCTTCAACGCTTTGAAAAATCTAACTCGCTGAGGATTCGAACCCTACCTATACTACCTAAACTTGTCTATTCTACCGCGTGCTCTAACTCATTTCGCTATCGATGCACTTGGATCTTGGTTACAAAATCTCGGCCAAGTATTTTTTAACTCAATGTTTCTTTGAAGAAAACGTATTTCTGATGACCAATGGGTAGTTCTAAGACAAATAGAAAATTTTCGAGAGACTTTAATGAAAAAAATGTTTTTAGAATGAATTTAAAATTAAATTTTATTTATTTCAAATACGGATCGATAGTCTTTTTTCTTTAAATATTCAAAAAGCTTATAAACTATCCAAAGGTAATAAGCAATGAAGAAAATTCAAGTACAAAAATTCTCTAATAACCTTGGAGACAAAAAGCGATTTTCTATAATACAAAAATCTCCATAAAACGGACAGTTTTCAATTTATCCAATTACTTTATAATACTTTCTTACTCAGTTTTCAATGCGAAATAACAGTTCTTAAACAATAACACAGGCCGAAGGATTTCGGTATCCTAAAACCGAATCCGTTATGCAAATTTTTTCTATCCCTACTAAAAAAAAGTCAGGAATCGTCAGAAAAAAAATCAGGACTTCTGACCATTTCTGACCACTTTTGTTAAGTTTCTCGACAGAAATCGTCAGGAAAAGTCAGAATTCGTGAGAAATGTTCAGAAATCGTCAGAGCTTGGGTGCGAAGGATAATCCTTTTATTAAGGGTCCAAGAAAGGAATGACATAAAACCTAATCCCTTTTATATTTCTCAGGTTATTTATATTTATGTATGCATATTCTCTTTTTACTTATAATTAATTAATAATGTTTATATATTGAATGACTCTGAAGGTATATCTGAAAATTTTGTCCGTTTTGAGACGTATCTCCTTGTCTTTACAAGATACATTATATTTAATCTAATTTTAAATTTTTCATAAAACATTTCAGGTACCTGAAATCGTCGAAACCCGTAGATTCTGAATTTCTAACTTTTGAATCTGTATATGCAACATTGAAAAAAAAAATTATTTTCAATTTTTAATCCTTTTGGGTTGCCTACCTGTGGTCCTAGCCGATGAGCAACCTGATGGGATGTGATATCTTCAGAAATCGCCAGACTCGTCAGAAATTTTTCAGGATGTTCAGGAATCGTCAGAACTTCTGACAATTTGTGACGATTTCTGACTTTTTTTTTAGTGGGGATACGTCAGGTTTTTAAGATATCCTTACCTAAATGTGCAAAAATGGCTATTTTTAGCCATATTTGAGGCTATGTATGTAGCACGATCAGCAATTTTTGTCCTTAAAAACTGCTAACGCCACCGCTTAGCACTCCTTTTTATCTTCTACTTCCATTTCTGATCATCCAGAACCGATCTTTTTCTCCAAGATATCACACAGTAACCATTTCAGTTCCACATTGCATTGCGGAATGATGCAAGGCCGAATTTCACTTATTTCAGAAAGGACTCAATACTTTTAGTCTTTGAATATTCAAAACGTTTTAAACGATCCAAAAGTAATAAAGAAAATCAAGTACAAAAATGCTTCAATAAACTCAATGACAAAAGGATAATTTTATTCTATACAAAAACTTCCATGAAACGCACAGTTTTCAATTTATCCAATTCTTTCATTACACTTTTATACTCATATCAGTTTTAAATTTGGAATAACTTTTCCAACACAACAATTAAAAATATGTAAAAGAAATAATTGAATTTCAATTATTTCACAAAGGGCTCAATACTTTTTTTTCCTTATGGATTTAAGCCGTTCCAAAATCATCTACAACTGATGAAAAAAGAACAGTACAGTTAAAACACATTTCAATAACCTTAGGGGTCGTTCATATATTACGTAAGCCGTTTTTCTTTTGTTTAAATGGAGACGAGAACAAAATCGCTGCGAAGTTGAGAAGGACACAACGATATAAACAAAAGAAGAACGGCTTACGTAATGTATGAACGACCCCTTAGTGAAAACAAACATTTTCTGCTATATAAAAACCTCCATAAAATTTAAAGTTTTCGATTAATCTAATTCTTTTATAGTACTTTTTAACTTGGGCTTTAGTTTAATTAGTTAGTTTAAACAACTCATAATTAATAATTGCAAATATGTCTAAATTATGGAAGCACATTGGCTACAAGTTATAACTTATTTCAATGTTCATTTTATTTTGCACAATGCACAGTGTAAGAAAACTTGTTTTTGAAAATATATTATTTTCTATCCAGAAACTTTCAATTTTAATCGAATTAATTTTATTTCGATTATCCACTAACGATCCTAATAAAGCCTATTAGGGAAGCAATTTTGTAATTTTGCAACTTCCCATAAAATACAACCTAATAGATACCTGATAGAACCACCTCGAAGGCTGCACTTTGAATTTTAATCCAATTAATATAATTCCGATTAGCCAGTAATAATCCTATTACAGTCTATTAGAGAAGCAAGTTTGTATTTTGTAACATTTAGAGTAAATGAATTCCTCATTGGTCCCGATTAGAACCTATTAGAAAAATATAGCACAAAGAATATTTGTTTTCGAAAGCCTAATAGAGCCACATAGAAAGATTGTTTCAATTCCAATTTTTGTCCCAATAGTAGATTAAATACCGAATACAATCGGTTAGAATCCAAATTGAAATAAAAAACTGTTCAGAACCATTTAGAACCATATAGAAATTCAAGTGGATCCAATGAAGCAGATCCCAATAGATTCCTAATAGAGCCACTTAAAACACATCACTTCGAATTTCAATCCAATTATTGATTTCAACATGCCATTAAAGTAATTAATAGAACCAGTTAGGGAAGCAATATCGTACTTGCAGCACTTGGAACAAAGCAGGTCCTAATAGGCACCTAATAGATCCGCTTAAAAGACATATCTTCGAATTTTAATCATATTAATTCGATTACAACATCCCACTCAAATACCTGAAAGAACCTGCCAGGGCAGCAATTTCGTACTACGAGCACTTCGAATAAAGCTGATCCCAATAGGTGCCTATTAGAGCCGCTTAGAACACATCACTTTGAATGTTTTTACGAATAATATCATTCCCAAGGTCCAATAAAATACCTAATCACTTCGAATTTTAATCCGAATAATTTAATTCCAAAGGTCCAATAAAATACCTGATAGAACCTGTTAGGGAAGCAATTTCGTACTAGTAGCATTTGGAATAAAGCAGATACCAATAGGTACCTTATAGATCCGCGCTCAAAACACATCGCTTCGAATTTTAATCCGGGTGATTTTGTTCCGAAGGTTCAATAAAATACCTAATAGAACCTGTTAGAAAAACAATTTTGTACTTAATAATATGTCAAGTGACAGAATACCTTATTGTATCCACGTAGATCCTGTTAGAAAAATTTAACAAAAGAACATTAGTACCGAATAAGACCGGTTAGAAACCATTTTTGAACAAGACTCCTATTAGAAACCAGTTAGGACCATATAAGATTCCATCTGCATCCTATACGTTTTCTAAACGGCTTCTATTGATACCTAACTGTCATTTTTACTAGGGATGTTCCTATACATGAAACCACACCTCAATAAAATTGACTCTGAGAAGGAACCTGTACTTGTCCATTCAAAGGTTAGCTTGTATACAGGTTCCTTTGCAGTATCATATACAGTTTCCTTAGCCAAACTCCTGCACAGGATCCGTTAAGATTACGTATAAAGGTTCGTGTGCAGTTCCGTGTACAGGAACATGTGCAAGATCCTCCGAGGTTCCTGTACAGGAATTTTCAACTGGGAATAAAATCCCGTCCTTATTTGACCGTGTCGAAATAAGCTACCGTCCTCTCTAAATCTGAATTATGTATGTATGTATGTATATTTATTGCCTCTGAGAATACAAGATTCTGTGGCAAGGAAAGGCCACTATTACAAAAATCGATAAAATTAAGATAAATATAAAAATAAATGAAAAGTTATAATATCGTATGTACAATAGGTTGTTACGTCATACTGGTCGAGTTCGGGCAGTGTATTATTCGAATAGAGAGAAAGCTCTGATTTTTAAACATGTACTTACAAAGTTGTATATCGAGCGAAGCATTTCAGGATTTATATTCGACAATAATAGGTGAAGATTGTTCTCGTTTATCATACCAATGTTGCGAAGGTAATGATTTCTAACGGGCGAGTAGATCGGACATTTGACGAGGATGTGTAAAAGATCCTCGTTTTCTCTTAGATTACATAACTGGCAAATCTGTTGTGGATCGATTACAGTGGTTCCAGCTTTAGAGGTCAGCTTAATGATGAACCTTGAGGAGGTTCTCATTTGAGCGAAAATGCGCTTAAATAGGAAAGGAGCTTTGAATAGCAGATATTGCTGGGGTAGCGCATCATTGTGTAAAATTTTACTGTATATATAACTAAAGTTGCTGTTTTCCAATCGTAACAGATCTCGCAAATGGAAAAAGTCGCGGTATCTATCAGCTATAGTATCGATTTGAGTGATAAGATTGGGACCATTGAGATCCATGAAATTGTGACTTATTCCTGCACCCTCCAAGCATCTAATAAGTTGACCAAGCCAGTTATATTTAAAATTTTTGCTATTTGCGGTTTCGACTAGTTTTAGCATACAAAGTTTCGGATAGCGCGAGTCTTCCATATCGAAAATCTTCGCCGCCCAATTCAGTGCCATTTTTAATATTTGGTATGATACACATGGTAGACCTAATTCCAATCTGACAACAAAGTCAGGCGTATTCCTGGTTAGGCGCAGAAGATTTTTGAAAAAACGGACTTGTGCTTTTTAGAAGACATCTAGATAATTTAATCCGATAATGTGAGCCGCATACAATAAGGAACTCTTTATAATAGAGTCATGAATTTTAATAACGGAAGACCATGAGGAGCACTTAGTTCTAGTTTGAATATTGAACGCCGAGGCTGAGGCTGAGTTGGCTCTGCTAACTGCTGCATGTGTAGCTAAGTTGAAAGCACCTGTTCTAGAGAAAATCGTACCCAAGTATTCAAAACACGAAACAAACTCCAAAGAGATACCATCATATCTCAGACCTAGGAGTTTTGCGCTGATCCGACCTTTCTTGAATATAGTGTATTTAGTTTTGTTGTTATTAACCGTGAGTTTGTTTATATTACAATACTCCTGGAGAGCATTGAGTTTTCTTATTGCGTCTATTTTAGATAATTTAACATGATTAAACATGATTGGGCTCAAAATCTCTCCCTGTAGAACTCCCTCAGTGACCGGCAATTCCTCTGAGAACTCGTTCCCCACTTTAATGCAAGTTGAGGCTCTCTCATATAGACTTTTCATAATTCTAATTATTTTTGAACTGATTCCAATATCGAAAAGTTTTGACCAGATGTGAGCGTGATTGACCGATGGGAAAGCTCTTGAGAAATCCACAACAATGGCATATATATGTCTATTCTTTTTTTGTAAGTAAATTTGTGAAACAGATGCCAAGGTGAAAATATTATCCATACAGCCCCTACCTCGGCGAAAACCTGCTTGGGCTTCCGGAATAATATGACACATTGACTCCCATTTTTCTAATCTAGCCAATAGAATTTGCGTAAAAATTTTAGGAAGTGAGTTTAAAAGGGCAATAGGTCTGTAGTTATTGGGATTGGCCGGGTCTTGTTTTTTATGTATCATGTGCGTCAAAGATTTTGTCCAATCCAGCGGTATATATTCACTCTCAAGTATTTTATTGAAGAGTGTTTCAAGATAAAGAAGCCAATTGGGCGGCAAGTTTTTGTAAAAATTATTTGAGATTTGATTCGGCCCTGGAGCCTTATTTAATTTACATTTGTTAATTGAATAAAAGATTTCGTTAGCTGTAATTCTGCTATCCAATAATGGGTGTCGCACATCTGTAAGCAATAACGGTGACAGACGTCTGAGAGGAAGTGTCAGACGGAAAAAGTTTTCCCAAGCTTTCGTAGTAAGGATTGTAGATTTTATCTTTAAACCTCTGAATCTATTAACAGTATCCCAAAATGTTTTGCTATCGTTGACACACACAAGGGTCAGAATATTGGATTCAAAGCTTGCTTTTTTATAAACTATCAGTGCTTGGTACGATTTTTTAGCTTTGACATAAACCAACTTAGCCTCATCCGAGAAATTTGCCCTGCTAGCTTCTTTCAACGCATTAGAAAGATATGCTTTGCTTTGGTGACAGTCAGAGTCAAACCAAGGTTTGTCGCGGTAAAATTTCTCAGTAACATTTTTTCTCACTGACCACATATCTGCTTTTTTGGCGCTGTCGATAATAGCTTCGGTAAGGTTTGAATTGAGATGATCTATATCTAATTCCTGAAAATTACATTTTAGTCTGTGAGGTAAGTATAATTCATTCGAAAATACCTCCCGTTTGTCGTCCGTCCATCTCAGAAACGTCAAGCTTTTGTTTTTGTTTACATTCAGCGCACTTGAGTGACCAGCTGAGATAGGAGAGCAACAAGAGGAGACAAAGACCGGGAAGTGATCCGAGGTATGTGTGGATTGATCCACCTTCAAGCCATTAAGTATACCTAATGCCTCAGCATTGCACCAAACCAAGTTATTGACACTTTTACCCCCTGCATTAGCAAAAGTAAAGTGGGCTGGATTGTCGCTCCGCGATCTACCATTTAAAAGATAAAACTCATTCGACTCCATCAGTTCTACCAATCCCAGCCCCCTCCTGTTGTGCGCAAGATCGTGACTTTCCCGGTACATTGAAAAATTTGTGTGAGTAAACATATCAGGTGGACCCTGACTTAATACCCCCACCCTGCTGTTGAAATCGCCATATATAGTGATAGGAACGTTGTTGTATTTCTCTGACAGAGCGCATAAGGTTTCTTCGAAGAGTTGTAGGATTACTTCTGTATCTACCGTCGGGTTAAAATAGCAGATTCCTACAATAAAATTAATTTTATTTGCGCTATAAATTCGAACCAATATCCAATACTCTGATTTGTCTATGATCTCACTATTATAATAAAGTTTATTTATAAAAAGGGCTAGGCCGCCACTGGCTCTACCTCTTGATTTTTCTTTTAAAGCGTTAGAAAAGAAGTGATTCTATTTATCATCCGCGTACAAGTTTTTGGGAATTTGAGTGAGCCATGTTTCGACGATTCCTATAATATCAAACTTATCATAATTAATACAGGAGTTTAAAAATCTTACATAACCATGACAGTTCCAGAAGAAAAATTTTGTATCATTGTCGACTCGTCCTGATGTGTTTCGCTTAATTAACCATTTATGTTTTTCTTCTTCGTCTCCCTGGTTGATGATTGACGATTGTGAAAATTTCCTTTCGTAGGATTTCTCGCCTGCCCTGTGATATTGGCTGGTGGGGATTCCGAGGCCTTGCGCTTCGCCTTTCCCTGTATGCCACTTGCTTCCCCAATTTTCCCTCCTTCAATTGGTTCCGCCCTATTTCCTGATAATTTTGCATTCTCGATAACGGACTCTAACGCTGACAAATCTTTGGACTCGAATTTTTTGCCATCGACGTATATTGTATTATAGCTTAAGGAAGCTTTCAGGTCACAATTTCGAGCCTCTTTAAGGTATGGAAGCAGAGCTTTCCTTTCCGTTTGGACTTTTTTGGTATAGTCCTCCGCAATGCTAATCCCAGTACCGCGTAATTTTTTCAGCTGCGATAAGATCATTTTCTTATCGCGAAAGGAACGTAGCTGAGTTAGAAGGGGACGGGGTCTGTCCCGGATTTTTCCTCCAATCCGTCTAACAGATTCGACCTGGTCAGAGCGAATTTCAATATTAAGATGCTGCTTGAAAATACTGCATATTGATTGCACCAGGCCCACGTCGTCTTCCTCAAGAACACCGAAAACCATCAAGTTGTTGCTTCTCAGCGCTCTATCCATTGCCTCGATTCTCCGGTCTTGTTCTGTGATAACCGATCTCAGTTTTTCTTGCTCGACTTTAAGCTCTTGATTTTCCAGCGTAAGATGGTCAATTTTGCTATGGAGAGATGAAAGTGAGGACTCCAGATTCCCCATTTTTTGCATCAAAAGTTCAAATTTATCCGCTGAGATTTCGAGAGCCATTGTATCGAATAATTGACTTAACACAGAGATGGCAGCACTAACACACTATTCACGCTATTCATCTGACACAACGACCTTGAAATTTGGCGGTTTGAACGAGAACAAATTTTGCTTAAAATTGATAGTGGTACTGGTTATAACACTCACAAATCACTAAAAAAGTGAACATTAGTGACAATGAGTTATTTTTAAATCACTTGATAGGTCACACTGCACGAACTCAGCCCGTAAACAACTAATTGATAGTGAAATTCCACTAATTCAATTAAAGAGAAATCGGTCACTAACGATTAATAGAAAACTACTAATTTGATTAGTGATAATTATCCACTATTAAAATTAGTAAAATTCCACTAACCAATTAGTTTAGTAGTCCGTGGCGCTGCAGTGCTTACTAATTGAATAGTGGAAAGTCACTAATGGAATAGTTAAGATTCTTAAAAATGGTGAAATACAAAAAATATGCACTATTATAAATTCATGTAAGTTCATTTACAGCAGTCGTCGTGGTTTCATATAAGGGCTCGTGCATAAATTACGTAACACTTTTTAGGGGGAGGGGGGGTCTAGCTTAATGTTACACAATGGTGAAAAACTACTGGGAAAAGTCGGAAAAAGAGTTACAAGGGGGGGGGGGGGGGATCAAAATTGTCGGAAAACTGCGTTACGTAATTTATGCACGACCCCTAAGTAGAATTCTATGAAGTTATAAAAGTAACGTGAACAGCTTGCGTAGTGTACATTAAAGACGAATTGAAAATTAAATAATATGCCGAAAGCATGAATGGGGCTGAATTTACTCTAGGTTTCAATTTTCTATATTTGTTATCGTCTTCTGGCAACTTCTGACGAGCATTTATCAGTCTATATTCAATGAATCCAGTCCATAGTGTAATATTTTAAATCGAAAACAGTTAAATTCAAGAAAAAATACGAATTTTCTAGAAACTAGTTGAATTCTCAAATAAAACAGACTGATTTTCAAACCAAAAAAAGGACTTTTTAATCAAAAATGGAATAGTTACATGTTCAGTTTAAATAATGATTTCTTAACTAAAGTAATGAATCTTCGACTGAAAAAAATTAAATATCACAAAATAGTGAGATATTCAATAAAAAAGATCAATTTTCAACAAAAACAAAAATAAATTGGAAAAAAAGTTAAATTGTTAACCAAAAATATAATTCTTCAATTTTCAATATAGAAGTGAATTTCCAACCAAACAGATGAATTTCTGACCAAGGATTTTGAATTTCTATCAAAAAAGATAAATTTTCGATAGGAAATGGAATAGTTCCATTCTTCGTCAGGACAATAGATTTTCTTAATTTAAAAATCTCATTTTCAATAAAATAGTTTAATTTTTGACTGAGATGATGAATCTTTAACCAAAAAATTAATTTTCAACCGAATAGTGAAATTTTCAATCAGAAAGGTGAATTTCCTAACAAAAAAGACAATTTTTCAACAAAATACATTAATTTTTAACTAACAAAAAATTCAAATAAAAATAGAATATTGAAATTTTCTACCAAAACAAAAACGACTTTTTTCAACAAAATAATTCAATTCTCAGCCAAGAAAGTGAATTTTTAACTTAAAATAGAATACTAAAATTCTTAGTGGAAAAATACATTTTTAATTAAACAGAATAAATTTTTAACCAAGAAGATTAATTATCTACATCTTGCTGAATTAGTCACCAAGAAGATTAAGGGTTTCCCACAGAAAAAGATTTTTCAACCAAAAAGTGGAATTTTTTACTGAAGAAGACACATTTTCAACCACACGCAGAATAGTTAAATTTTCAGATCAAAAAAATAGATTCAATAGCAAAACAAATGTTTAAATGAATAGTTAAATTTTGAACGAAACAAACAGATTTCTCAACCAAAATGATGAATTATTAACAACAAAACTTTAATAAAGTAGTTCCATTTTCAACTAGGTAGTTTAATTTCCAACCAAAAAAGATGAATTCTTAACAAAAAGTGTAACGGTTGATATTTCGTCCAAAAGAGATTTTGATTTTCTACCAAAAGCAGTTGAATTCAACCAAAAATGTTGAATTTTCTACAAAATAGTTGAACCCTCAAACAAACCAGATTAATTTTCAGCCAAAAAGTTGTGATTTTTAACCAGAAAGATACCCTTTTTATTTAAATAGATGAATTCTCAACCCAGAAAGACAAATCTTCAACAAAACAGTTGAATTTTTAAATAAAAGGAATCATTTCTTAGAATTATTTCTTCTTACTATAAAAAACAATCGAACTCACGCATCCAAATTCTCTGGTTTTACTCTTCAATGTGGGAAATTCCTGCACTATATATTTAGATAAAGCCCACTTTGCTTCATCAGGTGGATAGCTAAAATTAAAAGAAAATGTTTTAAGTAAGAAGGAAAATCAATAGTGTATACTATGAGATGTCAATCTGACTGTGAAATAATTGATTAATCTTTTTGAATATTTTCCTAAAATTAATTTTTTTCAAATAAAAAATCATTCTGAATTTTGCTAGGAATCTTAAGAAAAAGTTGCTATTCTTCTGAAAGCTTTCACAATTCTTGGAATGATTCAAAGTGCCTCTTGAAATTACTTGTAGTTTTTTTAAACCAATAAGTGTTCCATTTTTATTTATACATCAAAACTCAAAAATTTCAATTTCAAATAATTTTTTTTTAAATAATACAATCAAAATTGTAATTGTCAAACTTTAAATTTAGCTCTCTCAAAATTAATTCAAAAAGTTAATAACTGAACTTAACATTAAAATAACAAGTTGGAATCGAACTTATTTTAAATTCGTGAATAATTTTTCAAAAAAGAGAAAAGATAGAAAGATTATTTTAAATTGCATTATATCATCAAACAATATAAAATTTGAGATATTTCAAGTGATTAGATAGATTTTTCTTCTAAAAATGGGTCGAATTCCTGATTAAAAAACAAACCACCCTGTAAATGGCCTTGTGAATGTTAAAATCGACATTCAGTGTCAAAACCCTGATAAGAGCGTTCTAAAACTTTGTTAATAATAATGTTTTCATACCTATCAAAATTTTTTCAGAATCTTCATCTAGTGAGACATCTCTGTCCTCGCACAAATCCTTTGCCAACTCTTTGATTGTTGTTTTGATTAACCTAGCCTCAAAATTGAATTATTTATTAGAATAGTTATAATATTACAATTTATTGATTATAATAATATATAATATAGTTGATCATTATGTACTTACTCAATAACACCAGTATAAATCCTTTGATTCATAAATTCATTTATCACAATTCAACAATTCGAGACTGCTTCCATTCGCTTCTGACACTTCTGACATAATTGGTCGAAATCATTACAGTTCACTTATTTGTTAGTGATCGCGCTAGGTTACTATTGAATTAGTAAAGCGTAGTTACTAAATAATAGTGAACCATGTTTACTAATTGATATTAGTAAAACTTATATTAATTTATCAATAAAATACTTACTATTTTAAAAGTAAAACCTCAAAATATTACTATTTTGTTAGTGAACCATACATTTACTAATTTAATTAGTGAAAGTTTCACTAATTCAGATTTAGAGAGTCGGCTATTTCGCCATGCATGTATGGCGAAATAGTCGCAGCCAAATTTAACGATTTATGAGACCAACGTCTTAGATTAATGTCACTTTTTTTTGTATTTTGCATTAATAGAACATTGACTAGATTAACTTGATTTTATTCGGAAAATTACGAAAAATATGAATAAATTATCTTTTTTTTTACACTTGCTGAGGGGAAAACAAACCGATTTTTTTTAACGAACAGTAAGTGAAAAAAACATGAAGAAAGGATGGTGTATTCAATGAAGTGCAAATGGAAGTGAACAAATATTTAGATTTGTATTGTATAATATTGTATCTCACTGGTATCATATTACAGCATAGTGTATCATATTGAATAATATTGTAGCATATCATATTATATTGTATTATATTGTATCGTGCTGTATCGTATTGCATCATATTGTATGATACTGTATCATATTGTATAATACTATATCATATTGTATCATATAGTGTGATGGTGTATCATATTGTATCATTCTGTACCGTATTGTATCATATTGCATCATACTGTATGATACTTTATCCTATAGTGTGATAGTGTATTATACTGTATCATAATGCGCCATATTGTTTCATATTGTATCGTATTGTATCATATTGTATCACATTGTATCACACTGTATGATGCTGTAATATATTGTATAATACTGTATCATATTGTGTGATAGTATATCATATTGTATCATGATGTATCATATTGCATCATACTGTATCATATTGTATTGTACTGTACCATATTGCATCATACTGTATCATATTGCATCATGCTACATGGTACTGTATAATATTGCATCATATAGTGTGATAGTATATCATATTGTATCATGCTGTATCATACTGTATCGTACTGCACCATATCGCATCATATTGTATGATACTGTATCATTTTGTATCGTATTGCATCAGATTGTGTCACATTGTATTATATTTATGATACTGCATCATATTTTATCGTATTGTGTGATAGTATATCATATTATATCATGATGTGTCATATTGTATCATATTGTATGATACTGTACCATATAGTGTGACGGTATATCGTATTGTATCATAATGTATCGTATTGCATCAGATTGTATCATATTTCATCATATTGTATGATACTGTATTATATTGTATCATATTATATGATATTGTGTCACATTGTATGGTAATATACCATATTGTATGTTGTATAATATTGTATTAAATTACATTATATGGTATCGTATAGTGTGACAGTGTATTATATTGTACCATACTATATCATGTTGTATCATACTGAATCATAATTTATGATACTGTATCATAATTTATCGTATTGCATCAGATTGTATCATATTGCATTCTATTGCATGATACTGTATCATATTGTATCATATAGTGTGATAGTGTATCATATTGTATCATGTGGTGCGATAGTGTATCGTATTGTATCATACTGTATCATATTGTGCCCTATTGTATCGTATAACATCATATTGGATGATAGTGTATCATATTCCATCATATTATATGATATTGTGTCACATTGTATGGTAATATACCAGATTGTATATTGTATAATATTGTATTAAATTACATGGTATTGTATAGTGTGATAGTGTATTATATTGTATCATAAAGTATCAAGTTGTATCCTATTGCATCATACTTTATGATATTGTATCATATTGTATCACATAGTGTGATAATGTATGATATTTTATCATACTGTACCATATTGTGCCGTATTGTATCATGTTGTAACATATTGCATCATATTGTATTATACTGTACCTTTTTCCATCATATTATATGATATTGTATCACATTGTATATAATAGTGTATCATGTCGTATGATATTGTATCATATTGGAAGATTCACTGTAACATTATATGATAATATATGAAAATGTATCATACTGTATCATAATACATTATATTGTATCATAATTTAAAAAGTACATGACTAGCGCGCGGTGAGAGGGGACCAGAGGGGACTGCCAAGTCGGTGGGGCGCAAGTAATGAGGAGAGCGAAGCGCGCGGAGAAAGGGGATGCCGAGCTGAGGCCGATTGAGCCGACGAGGTCCGAGCGCGTCATGCCATCTCGCGTGTCATGCCATCTCACGCGTCGCTATACGCCAAGAGGCGATCTTACCCCCGTACAGCGCCATTAGATGTTTCACATCAAAACCTAATTGGCTTCATGGCTTGTGACCATCCACTTAGCAACACTGACCTTGGTCACGTGGTTAAGCGCGAACAGATGGTCACAGCACACTAGACTGTTGTGGCGTCAAGCCGCACATTCCTAATGTATATTTTCATGCTTTTCTCGAGTTCAACATAATTGTGAAATTTAGCTTTTGACTACCGGCCGGAAGGGGCGACAGCTATCAGTCCCAAAATCTTGTTCTTCTATCAGGGACGCTTCACCCTGTGACGTGTACGTCCCTCGAGTGTCAAGACAGTACTCGCTTGACCGTGAACCGTGTCGCACCCCCGCATTGCCAAATTTATATATTTTTCTCAAAATAAAGTTACTTGTTATATTTTGTTAAATCGTGCATTCCCTGTTTATTTTACATATACTGACGGAATCCCCAAAGTGGTGACCCCGACGTGATGTGAAAACGCAACAATAGTTTTTCTTTTTAGCGAAAATTCAAGGAAAACTGTTAGTGAAAACGAAGCGGGGCGAGAAGGATACCGACGCGACGCATAGGACCCACACCCTCCGCTCTCCCTTCTCCGTGCAGTGACTCAGTGCTCACCCTTTCTCACTCCCTCCCAGTGCAGTGACACTCAAACGATTTCGAGTGCTTCATTTTATGTGATAGTGCGCGCAGTGATTTGCCCCTCTCAAGCTCCGCGATCATGAGCACCACCGGTACAGAAACTGTTCCTACTGTAACACCGCCAACGTTTACGAACGTTTCAGGCAACAGACTGAATAATCTCTGGTATCATGTCGCGGTGCGAATCCCACCCTTTTGGCCCACAGACCCAGAAATGTGGTTCGCGCAAGTAGAAACCCAGTTTGCCTTATCCGACGTGAAGAACAATACGACAAAATTTAATTATATCGCGGGAAACTAGGACTCTAAATACGCCGCGGAAGTGCGCGATATTTTGACCCTGCCCGAGGGAGACCCCGGTAGGACCTACGCGAATTTGAAAGCTCAGCTTATCGACCGGTTAAGTGCGTCTCAAGACCAGAAAACGCGGCGCCTCTTAGAGCATGAGGAAATCGGCGACCGGACGCCATCACAGTTCCTCCGTCACCTGCGTGGACTTGCGGGCAACGTTTTTCCGGATACCGTTTTAAGACCTCTCTGGCTCGGTCGACTGCCAACAGCCGCGCAAGCCATCCTGGCAACCCAGGACCAGACAAATCTGGACAAACTATCACAACTCGCGGACGCGATCGCGACGACGCTAGGTCCAAAGACTCAAGTAGCGAAAGCTTCGGCACATGCGATACAAACGGTCCCAGGCCATGTAGACCTCGGTGCCCTTTTCGAGCAGCTTTCCCTAGTTACTACTACACTTGCCAATATGACGGCAGCAATCGAGGAGGTAGCTTCCGGTTCATTGAATCGCGGTCGTTCTCAATCTCGCGGACAGTACAATCAGAGAAACCGAAGCCGCAGTCGCTCAGTTAAAAAAGATGGCATTTGTTGGTACCACGTGCGTTTCGGGGATGACGCAAAACGGTGCAACAAACCATGCACTTACGTACAGGGAAACGGCCTGGGCCGGCGCTGAATGAGGCCAGCGACCCTTGCCCGAAGTCTCGCCGCCTCTTCGTGACCGACACGGTGACAAAAACACAATTTCTGGTCGACACAGGAGCCGACATTTGTGTTTTTCCGCGAACTTTTCTTCGCGGACGAAGATTGAGGTCTAATTACACCCTTTTTGCGGCCAACGACACAGCCATCGCGACTTACGGATTCGAAACCTTTTCCCTGGACCTTGGACTCAGGCGAGCTTTCGAATGGCGTTTCGTCGTCGCTGACGTTAGCAAACCCATCATCGGAGTGGATTTCCTGCATCAATACGGACTCCTGGTGGACATCAGAAACCAGAGACTCGTCGATGGTCTCACCACTCTCTCTGTGACCGGCAAAGTTCCACCCTGCAAGGATGCCTGGCTGGGAATCCGTTCCGTGCGAAAAGGATCTGCATCATGGTATGAACTCCTGGAGAAATACCCGGAAATAATCCGTCCAGCTGGTACTGTCGCCGAGTCGAAACATTCGACGAAGCACTACATCCATACCACACCTGGACCACCGGTTACAGAGAAACCACGACGCCTTGCCCCGGATCGTTTCAAGCAAGCGAGAAAGGAATTTCAGGATATGCTGCAAATGGATCTGACAAGAGTCTCAAAGAGCAGCTGGGCATCACCTCTTCACATGGTGTCGAAAAAAGGAGGTCAATGGAGACCCTGTGGTGATTACAGGAAGCTCAATTCCAGGATCATTCCTGACAAGTACCCTGTGCCACACCTCCACGACTTTGCACACGCTCTCTTTGGTAAGACTGTTTTTTCTACAATCGACGTGGTCAGGGCGTATAATCAAATTCCAGTTGCGGAAGAGGACATTCCAAAAACAGCCATAACGACACCTTTCGGATTATATGAATTCCCGTTCATGTCATTTGGACTCCGTAACGCAGCTCAAACGTGCCAGCGATTCATGGACGAAGTACTTAGAGGATTAAATTTTTTGTATGTTTACATTAACGATATCCTCATCGCATCATCTTCAGAGGAGGAACACCAGGAACATCTTCGTCAAGTCTTCGATCGCTTTAAAACCTACGGAATTCTCATCAACCCAGCAAAATGTATCTGGGGAGCATCTTCCGTGAAGTTCCTTGGGCACGAAGTGACGCCACTGGGTATCAGGCCACTCCCAGAGAAAGTTGAAGCAATTCTCAATTATCCTCAACCTAAAACAGCGAAGGATCTTCGACGTTTCTTGGGAACCATCAACTTTCATCGTCTCGCAATTCCAAAAGCAGCTGAACAACAAGCTCCACTCAACGACCTACTTCAAGGCAATATAAAAGGAAAATCTCCAGTTCCATGGACTCCAGAAGCTTTAAAAGCTTTCAAAGAATGCAAAAAGAGCCTGGCAGAAGCTGTTTTGCTAGCCTTTCCTGCGCCTGAAGCTCCTTTAGCAATTTTCGCAGATGCTTCGGATTTCTCGGTTGGTGCGGCTCTGCAGCAACGAGTCGACAACGAATGGCAATCTCTAGCTTTTTTCTCGAAGAAGCTCACCAGCACGGAGCGGAAGTACGGAGCCTACGACCGAGAATTGCTGGCCATTCACATGGCTGTGAAGTTTTTTCGACACATGGTTGAAGGTCGAGATTTCATCATCTTTACCGACCATAAACCACTAACTTTCGCCTTCCAGCAAAAAGCTGACAAATGCTCCCCTCGCCAGTTCCGACACCTCAACTTCATAGGACAATTCAGCACCGACATCAGGCACATCTCAGGAAGTGAAAATGTCGTGGCCGACGCTCTTTCAAGGATCGAAGCAATTTTGAAAGATATTGACTTCTCAGCTCTCGCTAAGTCACAGGAAGCAGATCAGGAACTACAGGACCATCTTCTGCCAGGCACATCTCTTCAATTAAAAAAGGTATCACTTCCAGATACAGGTACAACCCTATATTGTGACGTGTCTACCTCCACAGCTCGACCGTTCGTCACGGAAGCTTTCCGACGGACGGCCTTCAACTCCCTACACCAACTAGCACACCCAGGAATTAAAGCAACGACGAAACTGTTAACGGAGCGGTACGTGTGGCCATCCATCAAGGCCGACTGCCGAAAATGGGCACGAGCCTGTCTGCAATGCCAAAGGGCGAAAATTTCTCGTCACGTTTCGTCACCAGTAGGTATTTTCTCCGCACCATCAAAAAGGTTCGAGCATATCCACATGGACCTTGTCGGACCTTTGCCTTCATCGGACGGCTACCAAAACTGCCTGACGATCGTGGATCGTTTCTCACACTGGCCAGAAGCTTATCCTGTGGACAATACTAATGCTGACACCATCGCTCGAACTCTCTTCACTCAATGGATCGCCAGGTTTGGAGTACCATTACGGATCACAACGGATCAAGGAAGGCAGTTTGAATCCCATTTGTTCAAGGAATTAAATGCCTTACTGGTATCTCAACACTTCCACACTACGGCCTATCACCCTGCTGCCAATGGACTGGTGGAACGTTTCCATCGGCAGTTCAAAGCGGCTATAAAATGTCACGCCGACGAGAGATGGACCGAAACACTTCCCATTGTTTTACTCGGTATCAGAGCAGCTTGGCGCGACGATCTCAAGTCGACTACAGCGGAACTCGTGTTCGGCGAATCTTTACGTTTGCCAGGCGAATTTTTGGCTCCTTGTTCTGGAACGGACGACAACGTGACTACGCAGTTCGTGGAGGACATGAAGAGGCACTTTCATAACCTCAAACCAGTGCCTGGTTCTCGTCACGGAAAAAGAAATGCTTTTGTCTTCCAGGATCTAAAAACTTGTGACCACGTTTTCGTTCGCCACGAAGGAATAAAAAAAGCTCTGCAGATGCCTTATGATGGACCGTATCCAGTTACCAGTCGATCTGACAAAACTTTCAAGGTGAACATCAATGGAAAGGATGTCACCTTGTCGATCGACAGATTGAAACCAGCCTACATCATAGCAGAAGAGGAATCACAACAGCAGATTACACCAAGCCCACGTCGTGAAAAATTCACACGTAAAATTCAAGAGGAAACCTTCAACAATGCAGGAACGACAACCAGGTCTGGCAGACGAGTTAGATTCCCGGACCGCCTTCAGAGTGGTCACTCCTAGTGATTTTTTATTTGTTGTGTTCTCTAGTGATTCAGTTTTTTTAAAAATTTTATTCCCAAATATTCCGAAGTTTTAGTGCAAAGTATTACACCAAAGAATTCGGTGATATGTGAAAGTGCAAATATTTTCCCTCTTTTCTTTTTCTCACTGTATTTTGTATAATTTGTATGCACGTATGTTGGTATGCATTTAATAAGTACATCTCATACTCTGTTATTCTGTAGTATGAACCAAAGACAGTTATGCGAAAAGACATTTCTACCTTTTTTCTTTAATCTTAAGCACATTGTATCGTGATCGACACATTTACCTTGCTCTTTATTATTATTTTTTTGGTTCTTTCATAGTCAATCACTAGCAGGGGGTAGATGTGGCGTGAAGCCGCACATTCCTAATGTATATTTTCATGCTTTTCTCGAGTTCAACATAATTGTGAAATTTAGCTTTTGACTACCGGCCGGAAGGGGCGACAGCTATCAGTCCCAAAATCTTGTTCTTCTATCAGGGACGCTTCATCCTGTGACGTGTACGTCCCTCGAGTGTCAAGACAGTACTCGCTTGACCGTGAACCGTGTCGCAACCCCGCATTGCCAAATTTATATATATTTTTTCAAAATAAAGTTACTTGTTATATTTTATTAAATCGTGCATTCCCTGTTTATTTTACATATACTGACGGAATCCCCAAAACTGTATTTCAATTTACGCTATAAAAACGCATTAAAGCTGTATGTTTTTTTATAAAATTGTAAATCTTCTGTCTCTTTTTAGCAAAATAAGGTTGTAAAAAGTTATCATTTACAATTAGTACACAGAGTAAAAAGAAAGAGGAAATACGTGCGATCCATTTTTTTGACTTGTTTGGTAGAAAATGACGACATGTGATAAGGAATTTCCTTGCATGTCGACAGTTTGAAGCAATAACATTCTGCTTCACTAAAAAAGGAAGATAAACAAGTAAACGTCGGATAAACAGTCTAGGGTTGGCCGGTTGGGGGGGGGGGGGATTTCTTATACACGCAAATTTCAATTGTAGTATGGGTTTGGTTCTGACCTTGACTTGAACTGAAATTTACCGAAACGTTATCATCAGGGCCGTGTCGCAATGTTGCGCAACGTGACGCAGATACCACCTAGGTTGTTAGGGTACTGCGCTTTATCGCTATGCTACTGTTTTCTTATGTACGACTGACCACGGAACATCCCCCCGCGGCTCCTCTCGTCGAAGCCAACGCTGCGGCGTAATTCTTGGAACGCACGAATCGAAATTTCTACAATTGAAATTCGCGTGTAATTTATAATGGGTTTTTCTTAAATTGTATCGCCCGTACAATTATTGACAATCTACTAATAAACGTGATAAAAACTCTTTCTGATGTATGATTATAGGATGTCAGGTTCTTCGTTCTATTGATCCTCCAAGAACTCTTAGTCCAGTTTACACTTCTGTATGTACTAATAGTGCCACTCAGTACCTTTGGTTTGCAAAGTCCGCAAAAGTCTCCTGCTTTGGAATATCCAAGAGTAACTTTTCGAAATCTGGTGTAACAATTTTTTAACAATTATTGTCAGCAATTACATGAGTGTTGAAGACATTTTTTGGCTAAAATCATATTTTGAAAACTCAATGAAAACCCAAACTTTTAGGTATGTCAAAATTTTTCATACAATAAACCGTTTTACAGTTGGAGTGTTATAAACAATTGAATTTTCACTAAAATTTACATATTTGAAAATAGTTATCGCAGGACCTATCAACCCTAAAGAATTCGGAAAAAAATATTTCCGATCGAACTAAAACTTTTGTTTGTGGATAAAATTAAAAAAACGGCCTTTCTTGATAATTATACGTATGGAATGTTGCACGCATTGTGTTTCAAAAAGGCTTGACAAAAATGTTCTCTTGTTTATAAATTTTCAGCTCGATATGCACAGAGATATATCTCTGCAAATATGTCAATTTTAGTGCAAATTCAATTGTTTATAACGCTCTGACTTGAAACCGGCTTTCAAAATATAATTTTAGAAAACATTTTTTTTCAAAACTAACGCCATTGTTTGCAAAATTTGTTCAAACAAATGTTGCATCAGATTTTGAATAAGTACCCTTGATGTTCATAAACAGGGGACTTTTGTGGACTTTTTAAAGCAAAGGTACTAAGTGGTACGGTTAGTACATACACGGAGAAAATTTGTTCATTAGAATTTAAATTTGTTCATTAGAATTTACCCAATTAGTTAGGTAAATGGAGGACATTACTGCATTTAGATAAAGTTTACAATTATTTTAGGATTTAATACAAAACAGAACTATAAATAATACAAAAGAGTTATGTAAAATCTCAAGTCCGAAAGTAAAAATTCTGATATGTAATAATTGATATAAGGGTTGTATTATTTTAATACCAGTATATTATAAAATAACGCGAAGTATTGTAAATTTTCATCAAATGAGTGATATAAAGTTTACTTTTGTGTGATATTAACGATTCACTTAAAAGAAAGTATAGATTGCAGAATTTTTAAAGAGATGTTCACTTCCATTAGGAGAGGAATTACACAACAGTCCCCCGTAGAAACTTTAACATTTTTAAGTTTCGGTTTATACTGTAGAATTTGAGAAAATATTCAAATATATATACTATCCTTTTATCTCAGTAGATAATACTCATTATTAAGTCACTTAATCGAAGTAGAATGTATTTGAAAATTGACGTATAAGGATGCGGGTAATAAAAAAACATCGGGCGGCACTGGACAACTGACTTCGAACTTCGAGGCGGGAGATCCCCGAAGACTAATGTTTAAAAACAAGATTGGATTTCTAACGAAAAAAATATGAATTTACTACCTAAATAATTAAATTTCTCATAAAAGAGAAAATGTTTCTGAGAAATAAGTGAATTTTCAACTTGAAAAGATCAATTTTCTAGCAAAAATAAAGTAGCTACCTTTTTCGCTGTAAAAATTATTTTTCACAACAACAAAAAAACATATTTTCAATAAAATTTGTTCAATTTTCAACAAAAGAAATGAACTTTCAACGAAACTAATGCATCTTCAAATAAAAACAATAAAAAAACAACATTTCACCAATTAGGTAAATTTCCAACCAAAAAGATGAATCTTCGATGAGAAAAAGACAAATATTCAACTGCAAAATAAATTTTAAACAAAGAATAGAATAGTTTAATTTTCAGAGATAGAAATAAGTTTGTGAACAAATAAAATGAATTTTCAACAGAATAGTTAAATTTTCAACCGAAAAGATGTAATGGCTATAAAAAAAATCGAAAAATGGAGTATATTTGAATTTTTAGTTGGAAAAATGAATTTTTATCTAAAAAAGTTCATTTTCAACATAAAAAATCATTTTCAACTGTAGAAATGAAAATTTCAACCAAGAAGATTAATTTTCTACCAAAAGAGAATAATTTTTAAGGAAATGCATGAATTTTTCGTCAACATTTTTCATTTTTAATGGAATTTTCAATCCAATAGTTGCCTCTTCAACCAAAAAGGTTGAAAATTTCAACTACATGGATGAATTTTCAACTAAAAAACATAAATTTTTAACAAAGTATAGAATAGTTTAATTTTTAGTTAGAGAAATAAGTTTTTAAGCAAATAAAATGAATTTTCAACTGAACAACTGAATTTTTTACCAAAAAGATTAAATTTGAATTTAAAAGAATCTCGATAAGAAATTGAGTTAAATTTTTAGTTGAAAAAATTAATTTTCAATGAGAAAAACTATTTTTTAACGGAAGAAATTAAATAAAATACATGTATTTTAACTAAAAAGGTTATTCTATGCAAAAAAAGACAAACTTTCAACAAAATAGATAAATCTTTATGAAAAAGCTAAATTTTCAACAAAAAATGTATTAGTTAAATTTTCAGATAGAGAAATAAGTTTTTGAGCAAATAACTTTAATTTCCGTAGAAGTATTTAAATTTTCAAGAAAACAAATAAATTCTTTTCAAAAAGATGAAATTTCTATAGACAAATTTAAAAACAAAATCGATTTGACTTTTTATTTGAAAAAAAAATTTTATCAATAAAAAAAACGAATTTTCCACCAAAAGAAAGAATTGTGGGTGAGTGGAAAAAGTTGGAATTCATATTGAATTCACTGGAGGAATTTCCTCGCTATCATACGGAAACTTCTGTAAATCATGTACAACGTTTTCAAATAATATAAGATTTTCTGTAAAATCTATAAAAAAATGTTGGAAAATGAACCGAGTTCTTTTTCTAAAGAAAGGGTCATTAGTGCGCGCTTAGCACTCATAATGTTCTATTATTTTTAAAACGTAGACCATGCAAAAGTTTGAAGTATTGACAATCAAATAATTTGAAGTTTCAAGGTTAGAAAATTTAAAATAAAAAATTATTTAATATTTTTATTTACTTCCGACAATTTTCTAAGCCCGCTAATTGATAGAATCTTACAATAACAAATTTCGATGAAACGGGGATCACATACTTTTTTGTACGACCCTGACGTACTTGTACTTTAACTTTATAGCCGAGATTTTTTTCCCGATATTCTAACTGTTAAGTTAGCCGTGAGGTTTACTTGTTAGGGATGCAATGCGTTAAACGTAGCTTTAGGTGGATCGAAACCCGTCACAACGTTTTCGATTTTTAATAGCGTTAATATCGTTAAAAGCTGGCGACTATATCGTATGTAATGTATCGTAATTTAATGTAATTGTTTAAGTTGAATTGTGTATACGTACTAACAATATACTTATGAATTGTACGATATGTGTAAGCATATGCTGAGAGGGCAGCACCGTGAGTGGTGATGTACCTTGTACACAAGAACAAGGCATTATCTACTGTTTCCTTAGTTTTTTATAATTTGGAAAGCGATTTGCTCCTTTATTTGTACACCCAAATGCCACACGCAGACCTGGCATTTCGAAAATAGTGCTTGAAGCAATCACCTCAAAGCTGCGTTATGAAGGACTGATATAATTCGAATAGCAGACGTTACCACCCTGGCGGACCGAACGAACGGAGCGGATACGCTACAGCGTATCCTTATAGTATCCACATCGTATCCTTTCCGTATCATGCAAGAAAAACTCATTAACAAAGAAAGATTAACATTTCTCTTGTTGAAATTCGGATTCTACGTGAAATTTTGAGTTGAAAGGTCACAGAGTAATCGCAATAGTTTTTCTTGCAACATTAAAAACTTTAAATAAATATAATACTTATCGATGACGTGCGCTGAAGGCGACTTCAAACGCATCGTCATTCAGTAGCAGTTCATAGGCTTTATCCGTCGACGATGCGTTTGAAGTCGCCTTCAGCCCACGTTATCGATAAGTATTATATTTATTTAAAGTTTTTAATGTTACAAGAAAAACTATTGCGATTACTCCGTGACCTTTTAACGCAAAATTTCACGTAGACTCCGAATTTCAATAAGTGAAATGTTCATCTTCCTTTTTTAATGAGTTTTTCTTGCATGATACGGAGAGGATACGATGTGGATACTATAAGGATACGCTGTAGCGTATCCGCTCCGTTCGTTCGGTCCGCCAGGGCACCGTTGGAACCGTCGTCTTGTGTATCACCAGACGCACTAGCGACCCTAGCGGCCGCAAATGTCAGTCGCCGTCCCCATAGAGAACAGTTCTATAAAATCATGGCCGATTTTTAGCCTAAAAAAAATCTTTTTTATTATCACTATTATTATCATTATGCTTTAATATTTGTTCACATATTTAAGTACATAATTATTTACTATTACACAAACAATCACTACACAAATAATCGCACGCTATTGAAATTATTATTCGCTGTGGGTTTGAACCCCCTACCTACGCATTCAGAGCTCCTGAGAAAACCTCGCAGCTAACATAACTTGTAGTATAAAAAAAAATCTAAAATATAAGCTACAGCTGTGCAGGGCTGTTTGACAAATTTTTGTAATTTGAAAATTCTAGGTTAAGGATTTCGGAAATTTAGTTTAAAATTTAGGTAATTACAAATTTCGGGATCTTAAACATTTTTTAAATTTTGGAAACTTTAAATTTCGAACAAATTTTTAATCGCGAATTCTTTTTTGGTTATAAATTCTAGTAGGTTCAAGATTAATAAGATGTTATATAGCTATATAGAATAAGTTTATATAAGTTATATGAAATTAAAGGCTTGCATTGCAAATAATTTTAAAATTTGAATTCCCAATTCTATATTTTTTGAATCGATTAAATAAGATATGACATGGGAAAACTGGAATCTATTTCAATTTTTAACGTTGAAAATTAAAATCTTAAGTTTTCCAATAACGACACATCTCTAAATGGCAAGTCCACTACTCGGGTGCACCAGGTCATTCAAGACGTCATCTACGAGAACTTTTTTAGAATCTAAATTGTGTCAATGGCCAAACTAACTACCATAAACAAAATATGAGAGAAAACAAAGTTTTCATATTTTTATTTCGGTCTTGCGATACATTCAGAAAAAATTAAAAAAAGAAATCGAGTCAAAATTCCTTTTTATTGACGTTTCGGCCTCATCTGTGGACCTTCATCTTAAAGAAACATCTTAGAGAATAATCGAAGTCAATCATGAATATACGTCGAAGCGAATGGCAACATTTTAAAATTTTGTAAAGTCAGATCATTCTGAAGTTTTAAAAATCATTATGAAGTTAGTAAAAAAGCATCAGTTTGTTAGCTGTTTCACAGCATTTTAATTACAAAATATGAACCTTTTTGAACATATTGGGAAAGTTCCTTGGGCTTTATAGTTTCCCAATACTTTCTTTACAAACTTCATAATGATTTTCAAAACTTCAGAATGATATCTGACTTCACAAAATTTTAAAATGTTGTCATTCGCTTCGACTTATATTTATGATTGACTCCGATTATTCTTTAAGATGTTTGTATCGATGAAGGCCCACAGATGGGGCCAAAACGTCAATAAAAAGGAATTTTGACTCGATTTAGTTTTTCAATTTTTTCTAAATGGATCGTAAGACCGAAACAAAAATATGAAAACTTTGTTTTCTCTCATATTTTCTTAATATAAAAAAAACGATCGAAGGAAGCTTGACTTCATGATTTCTTTAGAAATCTTGAGGTTTATCTACAAAAATAACTACCAATGGTGAGTCGACGATCAGGATGCACCGGAAAGTTAAAGAGGTCCAAAATTCCCGAAAGTGTGAAATGTTGATATGTACCATTCTCATACGGTGCTACGTCCCAAAACATGAATTTTGGTACCTCGGTGAGCTCAATCGGACCACCGGAAAAGGTCCCGCACGGGGCTTAAAGTAACGCCCTTTGAATATTCGGTTATATGCATGCAGCGCCTCAAACGATCATCTCTACACGCAAATGTACTCATTTCTCAGAAAAGTTTATGGAAGAAAAGTTGCTGGAAATGGTCTACTTAGTAAAAAAAAAAAGAAATGAAGTCCAAAATGTTTGAAAAATTACTTGCATGTTGCCTACGTTCAAGGCGTAAACGTCTGGCTGGAGAGAGAAAGGATACTCCACTGTCATCGAGCGCCCTCCCCCCTCTCGGCTTCGTTCTGTTCGCTGCAGTTCGTAGGCGTTCAACTTGTCGCAACTTGTCGAAACTCGTTGCAACCCAAACGTTTTCATAGGCTCCCGGCGCGTCCCTTAGGGCTTCCATACTTCTCGTCGGCCTCTTTCGCCCCATTGTCGAGGCTGTTACGTTTCTTCGTCGCGAGTGCAATGCAGCAGTGTCTGTGACAATGCGGAAGAAAGTGAAAACAAGATAAGCTGCGTCGGCCTGGCTAATAGGCGGCGAAGAGCCGGATATCCGAGGAGACAACAAGTTGCCCACGCTCAGGAACGTGTTACAACATGTACTGTATCTCCACAAACCTCCGGCTGTGCCTCTCAAAAAGGCCTGCATTGTTGCTGCTGATCGTCTGCAAGATTTCTGGGTCAAAGGAGGTGTTCCAACTGTTGGCAAGCTCGCTGTAGTTCAGAGATTAATGAAAATACACCAGGACTGGATTGAACTAAAAAGGTCAATAAACAGGAACACCAGCAAGAAGCGCGATTCATTTATTGCATCTTTGGACAAGCTATTTGATATTGGTGATCGCAGTAAAAAGATAGAGCTTGAAGAAGATCAGCTCTTCTACAAATCGATGCAGGAGGACAGAACTGCATCAATGGTGTCTGTGGATAAAAAGTGGGTGAAAAAAAAATTATCAAAGGAAAAACGCGATGAAGGTGAGCGGAAACTGAAGCGCTGGTCCGATGAAGAAGTCAAAGGTCTATTCAAGAAGGGCCAGAAAATTGACGTCAGCTTTGAAGATTCCGATGGAGACGCAGCAGAGGAATCTGAAACAAAAGATTCAGGTTAGTAGACATTATACGGAATGCGATTTTTTTACATTAAATCACGCGTTTAAGGTACCATTTCCTTTCTTGTTGCTTTTTAGATTTTCAATTGCCACATCCATGGAGGGATAGGAGAGAGAAAAAAATTCCAGTTCTTAGTAAGGCTATCACATCTGCTGTGGATCGGACACAGACAAACGACCGCTTTTCTGTTCATATTATAAAACAAACAGTGGATTCTACGTTAAATGCAGTGGCCGATTGTTTAGGAGTGCCGAGAGAAAATATTCAACTATCCGGTGTCACCGTCAAAGCAACCGAAAGAAGGTGGTAGCAGAGGCAATGGAGAACTTATGTGCAGCACCTGGACCATTCTTTTTACACTGGGATGGAAAATTGTTGGCAGATGGTTCGGACTCTTCGGGTAAGTACTTATTTACCCAAAGATGTCACTATGTTTAAAGTAGTCGTCTAACTTCCATTTCTTCTTCACTAGATCCAAACAAAAAGTACGACCGATTGCCTGTTCTGGTATCTGGTCCTGGTGTTGAACAGCTGCTGGGTGTGCCACGCCTTGAGTCTGAGACAGGCCGCGCCGAAGCTGAAGCTTCGCACGCACTGCTGAAGGATTGGGGTGTCGTAGACAAGGTAATCGGCACTGTGTTTGACACGACCGCGACCAACACAGGATGCATCAAAGGTGCCTGCAAAATACTAGAACAGGAACTTCTCAAGAAGGAGCTACTGAATTGTGCCTGTCGGCATCATATGGACGAGTTGGTACTTGGAGCTGCTACCACGGGTCTCCTGGGCGACTCCAAATATCCCCGTCTGCCATTCTTTCCTGTGCTAGAAAGCAGGTGGCATAAACTGGACAAAGGTACGGACAACACAAGACAGTATTAATTGATGTGGGACGTTAGAACGTACTTCCTTTACCGTTGCCTTCGTTTTATTTTTATTTTAGGAAAGTACCGCACTGCAGCGTCGACTCGCAGGCTGAAGTCTATCCCGGAAACAGATGAGATTCTAGAGTTCTGCCTTGCTCAACTCACGGTACATCAGCGTTTCTGCTGTCGTTTGTCTCTCCCTCTCTCGCTCCGCTGTAACTGATCAATCGCCTTTTGCACTTACAGGTTCGACACCCCAGAGGCGATTACAAAGAGCTCCTTGAACTCGTCGTTCTCTTCATGGGTGGCGTGGTTCCTAGTGGCCTAGTGTACGCCTTCAAGAATCCAGGGGCCTTAAGCAAGACCAGGTGGATGATGCCAGCAATTTACAGCCTCGAGACGTGAATGTTCGGCCAGCAGTTGAAATTGTCAGCTAAAGATGACGCCAAGTTATTCAAACTCAATGTCTTTATCTGCCGGGCCTACGTTCAACAGTGGTACAATGCACCGGTCGCCACCTATGCTTCTCGTATTGAACTACTTTTCCTACAGAAAAAGTACAGAAATAGGCGCTTGGGATCACACTGGAAAGCGGCACTGGAAAAGTTCTGTACTCACCTCTGGTACCTGTCCTGTTTCCGTGCCACAGTCAAGCTGGACGACTCTCTGCTGGGTCCACACTTGAAGGACTTCGTTACGAAGGCGTACATGAACTTCTTCCAGGCGACGGGAATCTCTCCATCCTTCTTAGATAAGGAACCGTCCACTTGGGGGGCTGACGAGGATTTCAACCATGGCCTCCTTCTAGTGACAAACTTGAAAGTTGTCAACGATTGCGCTGAGCGCTCTGTGCAGTTGATAACGAAGTTTCTGAAAGGCAACAAACTGACAAGAAATGAAAAGGAAAGGTAGCTTCTCATGGTAACTGTTGCTGAGGACAGAAAAATCAATGACTTAAAATAAGCATACATGTACAGAACTTACCTTTTTCCAGTTGCAAATCATTGTAAATAATTGTTAAAAGTATATGAAAGAAGTATACCGCATTGACCTGTATTTTTTTAAAAAAATAAAAATTTTGCACCTTAAAGGTAGGCAACATGCAAGTAATTTTTCAAACATTTTGGACTTCATTTCTTTCTTTTTTTTACGAAGCAGACCATTTCCAGCAACTTTTCTTGCATAAACTTTTCTTTGAAATGAGTACATTTGCGTGTAGAGATGATCGTTTGAGGCGCTGCATACATATAATCGAATATTCAAAGGGCGTAACTTTAAGCCCCGTGCGGGACCTTTTCCGGTGGTCCGATCGAGCTCGCCGAGGTACCAAAATTCATGCTTTGGGACGTAGCACCGTATGAGAATGGTACATATCAACATTTCACACTTTCGGGAATTTTGGACCTCTGTACCGGAACGTGTACCAGGTCGCTTAGTACGTATTCTACAAGAACTTTTCAAAAATTTAAATTGTGTCAGTAGCCAAAATAACTGCCAATGGTGAGTCGACGGTAGTTAATTTGGTGGTTGAAACAATTCAAATTTCTAAAAAGTTCTCGTAGAATGCGTGCTAATCTACCTAGTGCGCGACTCGGTGCACCCGGATCGTCGACTCAACACTTAATTATTTTGGATGTTGACACAATTTGAATTTTAATGCAGTTCTCGTAGAATACGTGCCAAGCGACCTGGTGCACGTTCCGGTGCATCCTGATCGTCGAATCACCATTGGTAGTTATTTTGGCTATTGATACAATTTAGATTCTAAAAAAGTTCTCGTAGATGACGTCTTGAACGACCTGGTGCACGTTCCGTTGCACCCGGGTAGTGGATTTACCATTTAGAGATGTGTCGGTTATTGGCAAACTTAATATTTTAATTTTCAACGCATGCTAATGTTCTCTAAGACTTGAATTCTTTTTTTTCACGCGGGAGCGATGCGGAAAAGTCGCTGCCTGCGCACAGTAGCGACTGCGCAGCTACATTTTAAAGAACTGAAGTCTATAGATCGTATATTGAAGTAGTTCACCAACACTCAATACTTCGAATCGAATTTCTATGAGATTTTTCAACATTTTTTGAAGAATTTTTCTATACATTTGACTGAATTGAGGTATTTAATCCTTATAATTATGTGATTACAAACTTTTAATACCTCAATTGTGATTTCTACGAAAGTTCACAGCACTCTTTCATGAATTTCTCTATATATTTTATTAAACTTTTTCAAATCGGAGTTCAATATAAAGTTTACAGACTTCTTGTAGAGTTATTCTAGGTTTGTTCTAAATTATATCCTGAAAGTTATACAGAATATAGAAAATTTGTTCAAGGTTCGCTCTCATCCCCGACTCTTGTAATACTTCAAGAAAGTTTAATGAACTTTTTTTCCGTGCAGATACATTGAACAACACGCAAGCTACTCAAAATCAAAACAACCAAGATATGGACACTGCGGAAACAGAACCTTCATCCTCTTTCACACATTTAATGCCCCCTCCAATTACACCCAACAGTGCAAGATTCAAGAGAAAGCACAGCCTGCTATCCAGCTCTACATTGTCTACCCTGGCGGACCGAACGAACGGAGCGGATACGCTACAGCGTAACCTTATAGTATCCACATCGTATCCTCTCCGTATCATGCAAGAAAAACTCATTAAAAAAGAAAGATTAACATTTCAATTGTTGAAATTCGGATTCTACGTGAAATTTTGAGTTAAAAGATCACAGAGTAATCGCAATGGTTTTTCTTGCAACATTAAAAACTGTTAATAAATATAATACTTATCGATGACGTGCGCTGAAGGCGACTTCAAACGCATCGTCATTCAGTAGTACTTCATAGGCGTTATCCGTCGACGATGCGTTTGAAGTCGCCTTCAGCCCACGTTATCGATAAGTATTATATTTTTTTAAAGTTTTTAATGTTGCAAGAAAAACTATTGCGATTACTCCGTGACCTTTTAACGTAAAATTTCACGTAGAATCCCAATTTCAACAAGTGAAATGTTCGTCTTCCATTTTTAATGAGTTTTTCTTGCATGATACGGAGAGGATACGATGTGGATACTATAAGGATACGCTGTAGCGTATCCGCTCCGTTCGTTCGGTCCGCCAGGGTACTCATGACGATAAGCAAGCAAAGGTGGAGAACTCAGGAAACCCCGTCGAAGACAGTACTTCAATCAAAGCCCAAGAAAAACGCACAAGGAAAATAGTCAAAAAGCCATGTACTCAAGAAGCAATTGATGCTCAGCTTGCTCTAGCCAAGAATTTCTTCTTAATAAACGTCAATAAATATCCGCTCAATTTTGAAGAGTTAGCTTCCTTTCTCAGAGAGTCCTACGGAAGTCCGAACATACCAGAGATATCTCTGAAATTCACTACTGACACATCGAGCCTAATCACCATGCTCAGAGACGCTTACCCCCACCTCGTAGATTGCAAACTGAAAGCTCGTATTACCAAAATTACTAAAAGGCTTGAGACCCTCGACACTACAGATGAGCTTAGTTCAAACGACGAACAAGAATTCACCAGCTCGGAATCTTTACATTCTCAAAAATGAACTCTACCTCTACAACAACAAAGCCACTCAAAATTCTCTATTGGAATGCAAGAAGTTTCCTAAAACGTAAAGAAGAGATACAAAAAGCCCTTATTGATATAGACATCCTCGTGTGCGTCGAAAGCTGGCTACACCAAAACATCAAAAACATGAACTTTCCAGGATTTGTGAACTACAGGTTAGACAGGACGTATTCAACCGGAGGAGGTATTTTATTATTAATTCGCTCTAGTTTAGCTTATCGCGAAATAAAAAATATTGACGTTCCCGATGAAACATTTGAAGTTTGCGGAATTAAAATCAATAATGTTAACCCAGCTCTTAGTTTAATTGCCTGTTATAGAGCCCCAGGTATCGTCTTTTCACTTGAACAGTGGGATAAAGTTTTTAATAATTTCAAGAACGAAAATAATTGTATAATTGTAGGAGACTTTAACGCTCACCATATAGATTGCAACTGTGTCAAAACTGACACAAACGGAGAAAACTTACTTCAATGCATAGACAAAAATAATTTATTTATACACAACTCTGACACTTACTCCCACATTGATACTACTTCTATATCGAACATCGATTTAATTCTCTCAAGTAAAAATATCGCTAATAAAATAGACGTTCAAGTGAACGACGAGACTTGGAGCTCAGATCACTACCCAATTTACGTCAACTTCAGTACGGAAAGACACATCTACCATAAAAAAGTCATAAAATTAGATCAACACAAACAAACTGGAACAACGTAATGCAACATTTAGATATCTCTTTCGAAAAATTTTCAACAAGTGATTACGATAATCTAAGCGCCAGTCACAAATACGAATATTTTGTCAATCAAGTAACTGAAGCTATTACGGGCAACACGCCAAAGAAGAAAATGGTAAATATCCAATTTCACCGAAATCCGGTACCGTGGTGGGATGAGGAGTGTTCCGAAGTTAAAAAGCAAAGAAATGCCGATTTTAAGGTTTGGGAAAAAACTAAAAATCTCGACGGTCTCATAGAGTACAAAAGACTTCTTGCTCTGTCCAAAAAAACTTTCAAGAGAAAAAAGAAAGAAAGTTACATCAAATTTATAACTACCATTAATTTACTAACTGATGGTCGTTACGTTTGGAATACTTGTAAGATTCTAAAAAATAAATGGATCAAGGTCAATGTATCGCATGTCCCCGAAAATTTACAACTCGATAAAAAACTAGAAGCTCTCAATAAGCTTTGTCCTCCAATTAAAACTTGACCTGATCCCAACTATTTACCTAATTGCCAATCAAATGATTTTCTTGAAAGTCCCTTCGAATTTGTTCAATTCAAACATGCTTTAGACTCTCGCAACACTGCCTCATCCCCAGGCTTAGAAGGCATAGACTATTATACGCTAAAAAGGCTTCCAATCAAATACAAACTCCTACTGCTCGATATTTATAATGAAATGTACAGCACTAGTGATTTCCCAACATTCCCAAACCCGAAAATAAAGGCTATAGACCTATTACTCTCACCTCGGCGTTATGTAAGCTGTTTGAAACTTTAATAAAAAATAAATTTCAATGGTGGATTGAAACTCAAAATATACTACCAAATAGTCAAAGTGGATTACGTAAGGGGCAATCATGCCATGACAATTTGTTAAACTTAACTATCACTGTTCAGACAGTTTTACGCAAAAACAAAGATATGTTCGCAGCATTCCTTGATGTGAAAGGAGCTTTTTATAAAGTGAACATTAAAATACTACTCAACAAGCTCGCAAATATTGGTTGTCCTTCCATATTACTCAAGTTTATGAGCTTCATAACGATGGAAAGATTTGTATACACCAATGAATGCAGCGAACCTAAATTAACGTGCAAAGGGGTTCCGCAAGGAGGAGTTTTAAGTCCTCTCTTATGTATAATATATGTTGCCGACATTGTCAAAAATATACCAAACAAAGTAACGATATCTCAATTTGCAGACGACATCGCGCTTTACTCAAGTAATTTATCCTTACTGCAAAAAGCCCTAAATCAAGTTCAAAAAAATCTTCCTAATATAGACCTTTTTTAACTAATCAAAGTAAAGTCACGATGTGCTAGAGCGTCCAACATAGTAAAATACTTACAAGGAATCTGGTGGGAAGCAGATCCCACTACTCTTCTCACCTTTTACAAGAGCTATGTAAGATCTATAATAGACTACGCAATCTATGTATACTATCCGAAACGCAAGGATCAGCAGAAAAAACTAGAAGGTATACAATACAATGCCATAAGACTAGCGCTCGGATTTCGCAAAACAACACCGACCAAAATAGTCCTTGCCGAATCCACACTGCCGTCAATTGTCGAAAGGGCTAAATTTCTGTGCAACATTTATAGATCGAAAAACTTATCGAATGAAAGCTCATGTATAAATAAGACTGTCAAAAAGTAGTATGCTCAAACACGAAATAGCAAAAGAAAAAAGAAAAGACTATACAAAACATGTATTGAAAATGTAGTTTTACTAGGTAATAATATAATGACGTCAAGAAATTATAATATGTATGTACACGATGACAACATAATCGCGACTCCAATCCCATTTAAAAGGATTACCGGTGTGAAAAATAATCAACATACAAACCTAAGTCAAATATGTAATGACCTAGACTCTTTAGATACAATGGTATTTTATACGGACGGGAGTAAAAACCCATCTGCTCTGTCAACAGGATCGGCGTGCGTCAATCTTAAAAACAATATTGTGATTAAAAGAAGTCTAAATAAAAAAACTTCAGTCTTCACGGCGGAATGTATCGCAGTAAGAGACGCACTTGATCTAGCTCTTAACAACACCAATGGCTGCAATGTCGTTATGTGTGACTCGCTCAGTGTTCTCGAATGCCTGCAAAATCCTCTTTTCAGTATCAATACAAATCCCTATCTGTACGAAATTAAGCTTAAATACTTTGAATTTCTGCAGAGCAAAGGTGAAAGGGGTGACATCTAAATGTATTGGATTCCCTCTCACGCAGCGATAACAGGTAACGAAGTTGCAGATACACACGCAAAACACGCAACAAGCCTCAGGCCATCCGATCTTGGTAAAATGCCATTTACAGACCTAAAAGAGTACTTCAAACTGGGCATGAAGACAAATACCAAAATGTCTCTCCTAAATACAGACCCCAACAAGGGAAAAACATATTTTGATCTTTATTACAGAGACTGTGACAGGCCGTGGTTCTATAAAAAAAAAGCTTTCGCGCGACCTCATTGTCACAATCAACCGACTACGAGCGGATCATTATAATCACAGTAAATCCCAAGAATAAATTCTATCTTGAAATCGGATAAAAAAGCTGCAGCACGTTTATCTACTCAAAGATAAAATTCATCTGACGAAAGATAAAATTTATCTTGCGAAAGATAAAATTTATCTTGCGAAAGATAAAATTGATCTGACGGAAGATACATTTTTTTCACGAAAATATTTATGTCCAATGCGTGAGCCTATGTAAACTGAAAAGAGCGGCTAGGTTCATCGAAATTCGGTGAGCCCCTGGCGGACCGGCCGAACGCAAACATTACGCTACAGCGTAATGGTAAAGTAATGGTAAAGTAATGGTAAAGTAATATGGCATTATAATTAATGAAAGAAACAAAATGAATATGTAAACTGTTGCAATTATAATAAAACGTTGGAATTTACGTTAAATGGTCATGCCGTAATTGCAACAAGTTGCTTTTGCAGCGTTAAAAAATAAAAAAACATAGTGACCGTCATTGCGTTCGGGCCCCTGTATATTGGCAACCTGCTGACGCGGCTTCAAGTGGGTTGCCAGTCTGCAGCGGGCCGACTTGAATGACAGCCACTTTGTTTTTTTATTTTTTAACGCTGAGAAAGCAACTTGTTGCAATTATGGCATGACCATTTAACGTAAATTTTAACATTTTATTATAATTGCAACAGTTTACATTTAAATTTTGTTTCTTTTATTAATTATAATGCCATATTACTTTACCATTACTTTACCATTACGCTGTAGCGTGATGTTTGCGTTCGGCCGGTCCGCCAGGGGCCTAGATCCAAAATTATCGGTCGGTCTATGAAACCTGGAAAGGACGGTTATGTTTACTGAAATCCTCGAGGATCAACTGCCTGACTCGAGTATTTCCTTGAGAAATTTGAAAATCCTGGCGGCATTCTTTGGTTAAATCACCTTCGAAAATTACGCGAGGGTCTTATCAATAGGGCTGACTTACTGAACTCTTCGCAGATATTTTGAAAATCCATTTCCCCTTATTACAAACAACACTTTATTTAAATGATTCAAACCAAAAAAAAAAACATTAATCTACACTTACACGATATATAGATTGCACTTAGGTTACCTTATAGTGCTTGTTTACAAATTTAAAAGTCTTCATCAGAGTTGACAGAAACTAAAGGTTCGTCCAACAGAAGTAAAGGACTGAACTTGGCTTCTAAACCCTGGCCCGTTAGAGCTTCTGCGATGCGGAGGACAAGGACACTCAGCCAACTTCAGTCCTTTACTTCTGTTGGACGAACCTTTAGTTTCTGTCGACTCTGATGAAGACTTTTAAATTTGTAAACAAGCACTATAAGGTAACCTAAGTGCAGTCTATATATCGTGTAAGTGTAGATTAATGGTTTTTTTGGTTTGAATAATTTAAATAAAGTGTTGTTTGTAATAAGGGAAAATGGATTTTCAAAATAACTGCGAAGAGTAGAAGACCCTCGCGTAATTTTGGAAGGTGATTTAACCAAAGAATGCCGCCAGGATTTTCAAATTTCTCAAGGAAATACTCCCCTAGTAGCAACGTCTGCCTTGTATGACAGACCCGGCAAGAAGCCTTGCATTAAAAAGTATTAGAAATTTTGAATCCCTAAGAATGCCTTTTCTGTCCTTCGTTTTGTAATCCTCATTAGGCGGTGAAAATAATAAGATTCCAATCCCTTTGAAAAGCCGATCGGAGCAGCCAAATGTAACCTCAAATAAACTAAAAACACAATTTTCGTTTGAAGCATTAGAACGCGCTCCAGAAGCAAGAAATTTGAAAAATCTAGTAGGGTTATACACAAGAATACATCTCTTTATCGTAAAATATCGGCTTTGTTCAAATATTATCAATGACAAAAATATAAAATGATGGTAAAAAATTTAAAAAATTATTTTTCGCCATAGCCATCTGTGTGGAAATTAATCCTGACATCGTAAAATGACCGATGCTATGTTTTAAAAAGCTTTTGACCTCATTATTATTCGAAAAACAGAAAATTCGAAAAAAATTAAAATTTTTCTATTTCTTGGTTGCTTCGCGGTATCCAAAATTATTCAGAAAAATATCATCGCCGCTGGGTACAGAAAGGGTTTCAATCTAAGAGATAACTTCTACTATTGTGTAGATTCAAAACGGGAGGACAGAAAAGGGATCCAGAAGTATTCAATATTTGTTACGTTACCACTGGGTACATGAAATTTTCCAATACTTTTTAATGCAAGCCTTCTTACCGGGGAGGCCAGACTCTGGCTCAGCATCTGCTACCTCTAGTCGACCAGACTGGCGGAAGAAATGATCAGACCAGAGAAAAACAGAATCTGGTGAATGAAGCAGGAACCAGATTCTGGTATTTAGTTTAAACACTAATAATTAATGTAGGATATGAATAATGAAATTGAAAATCTAGCAATCGGAAATTTCAACGATTCACAAGTATGACCAAACATGCAAGTATGCAAGGTTATACGACAACAGGTTATGTTTTTAATATTTCAGTGTGTCTCCTGAAACGTTGTGACGTCTCCGCAGTATATTCTCCCAGAAAGGGCTCAAATATAGTGTAAAACTATTACAGAAACCTATTTAGTACCATTTTACGTTATTTCAATTTTGTCTGGTGTATATCATGACCAACCTGGGCCAGGATCTGCTACATCAGACTCTGGTGCCAGAACAGCACGCCAAAGCGGAACCAGCCGGGCGCCAGGCTGCAAACAGATTCTTCTTTTTCTGGCGCCCAGCTTGCGCCACTCTGCAGTTATCTTGCTACTAGGGTCGAGTCAGGCAGTTGATCCTTGAGGATTTCAGTAATCATAACCGTCCTTTCCAGGTTTCATAGACCCCCCGAAAATTTTGGATCGAGACCCACCGAATTTCGGTGAAACTAGCCGCTCTTTTCAGTTTACATACGCTCACGCATTTGACATAAATATTTTCGTGAAAAAAATGTATCTTCCACCAGATAAATTTTATCTTTCGCAAGATAAAATTTATCTTTCGTCAGATAAATTTTATCTTTCAGTAGATAATGTCTCTCTTGCAAGAGTATATATAGTAAATGATCCCAGCTGTTCATGTTCATTCATGTCTCAGGATATTGACCATATATTATGGAATTGTCCTTTATACTCCGACCAAAGAGCGGTACTGATTACTCAGCTTACTCAAACAAATCAGCAACCTCCTTTCGCTACGAAAAAATTAATTAAAGAGCTCAATATTGCAGCGTATTCATTCATACTTAACTTTTTTCGAAACTGTACATTGCGTATCTAGATTATTCATTGTTACAATCTCACAGATATAAACGTACAACAGCAATCTAACCTAATGTAAAATACTTCACTCTCATGTAAATGAACTTTTTATTCGTGTAGCTCACTCACTGTGAAGCGAATAAATCTGTAAATGATTTGAAAGTTTTCAATAAAAAAAAAACCTAAAAAATTAAATAAAATACATGAATTTTGAGGAAAAAGGTTAATTCTCTACCAAAAAAGACAAACTTTCAACAAAATAGATAAATCTTTAACGGAAAAAGCTAAATTTTCAACAAAAAATATATTAGTTAAATTTTCAGATAGAGAAATAAGTTTTTGAGCAAATAACTTTAATTTTCGTAGAAATATTTAAATTTTCAAGAAAACAAATAAATTCTCTGCCAAAAAGATCAAATGTATATAGAAAAATTTCAAAGCAAAATCGAGTTGACTTTTCAGTTCACTGAAGGAATTTCCTCGCTATAATAAGGAAACTTCTGTAAATCATGTATAACTTTCTCAAATAATATAAGATTTTCTGTAAAATCTATAAAAAAATGTTGGAAAATTAACCGAGTTCTTTCTCTGAAGAAAGGGTAATTAGTGCGCGCATAGCACGCATAATGTTCTATTATTTTTGAAAAGTAGACCATTCAAAAGTTTGAATGATTGAAAATTAAATAATTTAAAGTTTCAAGGTTAGAAAATTTCAAATAAAAAATTATGCAAGTTTTTTATTTACTTCCTGCAAATTTATAAGCCCGCTAATTAATAAAATGTTACAATAACAAATTTCGATGAAACGGGGACCAATAATTTTTTTGTACGGCCCTGACGTACTTGTACATTAACTTTATAGGCGAGATTTTTTTCCCGATATTCTAAAAGTTAGGTTAGCCGTAAGGTTTAGTTGTTAGCGATAGAACGCGTTAAACGCAGCTTAGGTGGTTCGAAAGCCGTCACACCTTTTTCGATTTTTAATAGCGTTAATATCGTTAAAAGCGTGCGACTATATCGTATGTAATGTATCGTAATATAATGTAATTGTTTAAGTTAAATTGTGTATATGTACCAACAATATACTCATGAATTGCACGATATATGTAAGCATGTGTTTGTTAGTAGTGGATGACCTTCCACAGAATCAGTTTGTAGCAAGAATGTTTTTTTTTTGCTGGCGCACGGAATTTTACATGACTGGGATGTAGAATTCACATATTTAGAGAGGAGGACTTTGTTTTCTATGATTGAAACTGTACCTAGCTGATATAGGTAATCGACATCTCATTTTACCCAACTGTCAGATAATCTCTAGTATCTTGTTGTATTATTTCTTACTGAATCGCCAATTAAATTTTAATGAATTTATATTAATAATTGATATTTTCACATGAAATATTACCCTATTTCATTTTACATGACTTAAAGTGAAATTTTAATATAATGCCGTAATGTCCTCCGTTTGCCGAACTAAGTTATGCAAAATTTAACACACAAATTTTCTCCGTGTAGATTCTGAATTTCTAACTTATGCATCTGTATATATGCAACATTGAAAAAAAATTCATTTTAAATGTTTAATCCTTTTCGGTTGGCCTACCTGCGGTCCAAGCCGATGAGCTACCTGATAGGATGTAAATTAGCATTTCTTCGGAAATAGTCAGACTCGTTAAGAATCCTCAGGATGTTCAGAAATCTCCAGAACTTTTGAACAATTGTGACCAATACTTTGGTTAATGTATAGAATTCCTGAAAATAAAAACAAGAATGCAACGACCAATTTTGGAAAACCACCATAAAATGCTTCCATTGTAATTAAAAAAATGTGCGTGAAATTTTTTTTTTACAAAAATAAAAAGGAGGAAAGAAAAACGAGAAGGCAACCAACCAAATCACCTTCCTTCTCTTTTTTATTTGTTTCGACGAAAAAAATAAAGAAGGAGTTGAAAAAAAGGGCTGCACTCGAACTCAGTCCCGCGGTCAGAAAAACGCTCGAACTCATTCCCGTGAAGAGACTGCCCGGAGCTGATCTGAGTCAGCGTCACTCTCCCCCTACTCCTCTCTCACTCGGTTGACTTTATCCCCTTTTCAGAAAGGGAGGGAAAGGGGCAACGTGTCCAGTACGTAATTTTGATTGCTAGCTCTCCATCATTTTTGTTGATGGGACATTTTACAGCTGTCCAAAACAATTCGGTCAAGTTTTTACAATTCTCGGACTATCTCAAAATTTATATATAACTCTCCTTTCCTTTCTACTTATTGGGAACAATATAAATTCATATGCATTTGCTCATTTAACTGCTGAATTTGAAAAACTGAATTTGAATTTAAAAGCCAAAATAGTGTATGTTGATTTCGAACCTGCCATACATTCAGCTATTCGATTAGAGTTTAAAAATTCCATTGCTGTTAAAGGTTGTCGATTTCATTTAGGTGAGAGTTGGTGGAGAAAAATTCAGAAACTTGGATTGTCTAATGAGTACAAAAATAAAAATTCTGAAATAGGTAATTTTTTGAAAAACTTGTTTGGTCTCGCGTTTTTGAATCCAACCGATGTAGAGTATTGTTTTTTTGAAGATATCAAGGCTATCCAACCATTAGACAAAAGAGTTGAAAAATTTTGCGAATATATTTTAGGATATAATGTAAAGAAAGATGCAATTTATCCACCTCAGATGTGGGCTGAGTTTTCTCCAACAACTAAGCGAACGACAAACGGTTGCGAATCATTTCGTTCGAAATTGAACGCTATGTTTAACACTTCCGACCCTAACATTTTTCTTTTTGTTCAAGCTTTAAAGAATGTGCAAATTGACACATACATAAAAATGAGAAGTGAAGGGATCAGAAGCCGCGAAATTTTGGAAAAAGAACAATTCCTTTTTGAAAGTATGATGTCCTTCCAGAATGATAGTTTGACAAGATTCGAGTTCGTTCGCAAGGTCTCGCGCAAATTCTTACCAGTATAGTTCTGTTAATTATTGATGGACTGGAAAATAACAAGCTTTTTTTAAAAATGTATTTCATTTGACAATAGGTATTTTCAATACATGACTCGAAGTGAAACAATTACCTCCTTCAAGAAATCTGGAGGAATATATAGCTTACTGTAGGATGCGTTTCACTTTACGACATTTTATTTTTAATTTTTAGTAATATTGTTAGGTATGATTGACAATATATGTTCCCCAACTTTTTTAAACACGCCAGCATAATAATAAATGCTGCCAGTCCTAAGCCTGGAATCTATTGCGCTAGTAAGTGTAAAGGGAAAATGTTGGGAAACAGTACATCTTTCTTCTCTCTCACTTACGCGGGCTCATTCTCTCCTCCTCGTACGGTGGTACGATGGGGCCGCCAGTGGTGGGGGAAAGGAGGAACGGAGACAGAGCCGCCGGACTGAATTTGGGACTGAGTTCGAGTACGGCCGCTCTCCTAAATTCTGACCGCGGGACTGAGTTCGAGCGCACCGGAAAAAAAGAGAAGGAAGGGAAATTGGTTGGTTGCCTTCTCATCTTCTTTCCTCTTTTATTTTTGTAAAAAATTTTTTTTTTCTGAGATTACAATAGGAGCATTTTATGGTGGTTTTCCAAATTTCGTCGTTGCATTCTTGTTTTTATTTTCAGGAATTCTGCACAATCAAAAAGGAATCGTAGAAAAATTTTTTTCTTCAAGTTCGGTATTTCGACAAAAACCGGGACATTTTACCTCAAACTGGGACGCTTCTCATAACACCCAAAAACCGGGATATGTCCCGGAAAACCGCGGGACGCCTGGTCAGTTGGTCACCCTCGGGTTCTTTCATCACTTATGGATTTTGAGGTTAGATTGCCTGCATCTGTGTGAATCCTGCGAACTAAAGGATGTATCCACGTTCAAAATATTCTGCATTTTGTTGCAGACCCCAGTTTTTCGATAAAGTTGACACTGTTAGTGTCCAGTTCCTATCACTCATTTTTTCACAAATTCACGACATAACGCACGATGAGAAACTTTTCGACGCGCAAACTGGCCAACGGCGTTGGCTAACGTGATCTGTTTCGGTATGATTTGGTTGCATCAACCAAATTATTTCGTTACTTTAACCAAATCATTTTCTAATAAATAACCCTATTGAAAAATCCAATGTAGGAAACTACATTGGAAACTATATA
>CAKNXH010056530.1:38913-66816 GCA_932178445.1 Andricus quercusramuli
ACATTTTAAAATCCTATTGCAAGGATTTGTTAACCCCCCCCCCCCCCTCCACCACTTCTTACGAAAGTTTTTTCATTTCTACATAATTTATCAAGAATATATAAATTATTTACACCTTAAACGAGATGTAAAAACTTTTCAAGGAATTAAATTTTTTTTCAAAGATTTCCAGTGATTAAAAAGGATTTCAACAGATTTCTAGGGATTTTGAAGCATTCCAAACAGTTACAAGCTTCTTATGGTATCATTTAAAACGATTCAAAAGATTTTGAAATGTTTAAAAATTTTACCTTATAATCCCCGCTTAAGAAAAAATATTGTTAAAATTCAGTATAGATCTGTAATGATTTTCCTATAATGAATTTCTTATCATTTTTTCGCGATTCTAGAAAAATCATGGCAGAAAATCATAAGAATTCAATATAGAAATTAAAAATGTTGGAATATTGAAGAAGCTGATGCAAAGAATAGAGAAAGTACAAATGAATCATTTATATATTAACATCAGATTTCGAAAAGATTGTTAGGGGATTTCAAGGAATTTCAGAGAATTTCCGTGAATCTTAAGCGATTCCATGAGATTTTATGAAAACTTCACGGTATTATAAAGATCTCCAAACATGACAGAAGGTTTTGAGGAATTCTATAGAAGTTCAACAAATTTCAAGGGACTCCCACGGATTTCCAGGCATTTAAAAGGATTGTAGTGTGCTTCCAAATATTTCAACTGGTTTTAAAAGGTTTTATTGGTTTTCAAAAGATATTAAAAATATTTTCACGGATTTCAAAGAATTTGTAAACATTTCGAGGTTTTCTGAAGGTTTTTAAAGATTTCCGATCATTTCCTGGGATTTTAAGGAACTCCAAAGAATTTCAAGAGATTATAAAAAATTCAAGAGATTTCAAAGAAATTTGGAGATGCTCCAAACATTTCAAGATATTTCTAGTGACCTCTGGAAATTAAATTCAATTTCAAGGAATTGCTATCGAATTCAGAGATTTCAGGGATTTTCAGATATTTCAAGGAATTTCATAAGACTGATGAATTTCGAAGATTTACAAGGATGTACACATTTTTTTTAAAAGGAATTTAATGAAGAAGAATGACCATAGGACTGTAGCCTTAGAAACTGCTTAGTTATTTTTATGTAATGAAATGTTCTATTTCTCAGCTTGCTGCTGACTTTTATAAGAAGTATCCGAATCAAAAAGGAAATTCTGAAGCCAACTGTCCAACTGCCAGAAATCGTCTGGCACGCTTACTTCTAACAACTAGGCAACCTAAGGATGTAGGTCTACAGAAGCTGACTTGGACTTTGAAAGATCTAGACGATGGTAAACATTACTTCAACTTTATATTAATATGCTGAACATATATTTTGTGATGAGAACTAATTGTTTTGAGAATTTTCTCTATATATGTATAGCTGCATTAGATGCACATATATTGTATATTCTACCTTATATGTTGGCTAAAACACCACCTCTGATCGAGCAAGAGGAACAAGAGCCACCCAGGAAGAAGCCCAGAGTTTGTTCAAGAATATTGAAACATGTTTATATTACTATATGTTTATTATTGAACATTACTTACACCATTTTTGTAATAGCTTCTTAAGAAATTGACAAAGTGACTTCAATCTTCTCAGCGATCGCTGAAAAATCGATATCCACACACTAAGTGTCGGTAATGCAGTTATAGCGACAAAGCGAGGAAACGCTCAATGTTCATTTTCATTCCGAAATCGTATATACAATATTGATTTTTTTACATTTACTATTATCAAAAAGTTTTATAGTGTACGTTTGTTGTATACTTCGTGACAATTTGTGATTTTAGAATAAAGTTTGAACAGTTTGAAATGTATAAATATTGTATACTCTTTTCTCCTTGGTTTAGTGTAGCTAGCATTAGGTTTTAATCGTAGATAATATCATAATTCAAATTGTGTAAACTTGTACAAAGTCCCCTCTACGTGAGCAGAATTTTAATTGATGAATTCTACTGATGATTGACCACAATAATTAGATAGAACGTTATTATCTGACAACCAGTAAAAGCTGACAAATAATCAGTGAATCAGTTACTGGTTGTTATAGGTAATCACCTTCTATATAATTATTTTGGTCAATTATCAGTGAATTTTATTAATTGCAATTTGGCTTACGTAGGGAGGACTTTGTGCAACATTGCATGAATTAAATCACTTTTCGAAATAGCACTTTGTTCATTTGAAATTGGTTAGAATATGCTAATTTGCATGGCAAACATCGCCATTTCTAAATAGTAAATTTCGTGATCTAAAGAGGTAATGTTATAATTAATCAAATGTGTTAAATGTAATTCCAAATAGTAATTTTCATCAATCTATTCAGGCTAGAAATTGCAAATACACGTAGGATATTTTACGATTTTGAATAGCTCATATAGCCTTTGGTTAATAGTACCGATAGGTTCAGGCGACAAGTTAGTGGTCAAATGTACCATTTGGCATAGTACTCTTTTCTTCTGAATCGCATTTTTAGAGAAATGGTAAAAATTACAAAGTGTACTTTCAGAGTTCAAATAAATCATGTATAAATGGCACTCTTTGCTCTGTTTTCGAGTTACAATGTACTATTCTCTTTTTTGCGTATTTTTTCTCGAAAGTTTAACCATTTGGTTTGTTAATGCAACTTTTTGAATGAAAATTAATTTTTTGTTCCTAAAAATTTATGTTTTTGGGTAAAAATGTAACTGTTTTCTAGATAGTACTTCTTTTCTGGTACAACAATTTAACTATTTGGTTGAAAAAGCAATCATTTTTGGTTGAAGTTTAATCTTTTCTGTTTAAAATTCAACCATTTAGCTGAAAATTCAACAACTTGATTCAAAATCAGTTCATGTGGTATGGTTAAGATTCTCTCGTTTTTTTTTGAAAATTTCCAATTCCGTATGCTGGTTTTAAGTTGAATTTTTAATTAAGTTTTTGAACGTTGAACGATTTTTAGATTTTTAGAAGAAAAATTGAATTTTCATCTGAAAAATATAAATTTTGAAGCAAAAAAGAAATAGCTACATTTTTAGTTAAAAAAATTAATTAAAAAAACATTTTCAAACAAACAGTTCAATTTTCAACGAAAGATAGGAATCTTCATAAAAAAAAACATAAATTTGAACCAATTAGTTGAACAGTCAACCCAGAAGTTGAATATTTTACGAAAAAAAGACGAATTTCCAATAAAATACTTGCAATTTGAAGCGAAAAAGAGAAATGATCTAGACAACAAAGTATAATTTTTCAACAGCAAAAAAAAACATTTTCTACCAAATAGTTGAAGTTTTTACCAAATTGTTGAATTTTCAAGCTGAAAAATCGAATGTTCCCGAGAACAGTTGATTTTTAGTGAAATTTCATCAAGAAGTATAAATTTTCAACCAAAATTCAAATTTTTAAGCTAAAAGTACATATTTTCTACAAAACAGTTGAATTTTCGTCAAAAAATATGAATGTTCAAATAAAATGATGAATTAGTGACGGATTAACAAAAAAAAAAAAACTTTACAATAATTATGTAGAATTTTTGAATCTCATGGTCCCAAAATTCTACATGACTAGCAATTGGGCAAGATTTTGCTCAATCTAATAACTAAAATAATGATTTTGTACGCAGCATCTGATAAAATAAAACCTTTCTGTTGGGGGATACGAGTGTAAGTATCAGTAGTCAGAGTATCAGTAATTTCTACAGGCTTATCAGTAATAGATTTGATGCTTTCACGATGATTCATTATAATAAATATATAATTTAAAGCTTTTTCGGGTTTCAATTGTGTGCAAAACTACAATTCTTGCCGACGTATCGTGAAAATTGCAGTTATCTTCTTCAGGGCTGACCTGAAACTAAAGTTTCAGGTTCTGTTGTTCTTATATATGTATTCTCTAGGATACCTGTGATTGGCCAGAGTGCCCCATGGTGGGGACCGGTCGAACTTAATTGGCCAATCAGTAGAGAATACATATATAAGAACAACACAACCTGAAACTTCAGTTTCAGGTCAGTCCTGAAGACTTCAGTGTTCAAACAAAGTCTACAGAGCGTAAATGAAAACATAGAAATGATAGCAATACGTTGAAAATTAATTTTATTCCCTTATATGTAAACAAACTTAATTTTAGGCTTTACAAGTTGGATGACGACCGAACAGTGTAACGACTTTAGTAATTCCAGTGTTAGGTATACCAAAGAATTTCAGTGTGACATCTTGAAATCCTGGACCATGATGAACTCGTTCAACACGAACTCCAGGAGTAACAGGCATTACATGAGGATCTCGAATAAGAACCTCAGTGATTATTCCGTTATCCCAGGTACGGAAATGCAGCGCCTTTGCAATTCTCATTCCAAATAATCTGACGGGCATGTTTACTACTTGTACGAAAGCTAAATGGTCGTCAGCAGCTCTTTCTCCATTTTACGATAATGCTATGCTTTCTTCAGCTGCTATTTTGTGTCTGATAGCTGATGATGTTGCAATCAATTTTATAAGTATTAATGCGAAAATCCTCTCATTCAGCGCCATTTTTATCTCCACCTTTGGAAAACCGGCCATTGTTCCAGGTGCACCTAATTTGGTAGGAAAATAATTGAATCAATCTCTTACTGAAAAAACTGACGTTGTAAAGTATGTGAGACTCTACAGCAGAAACGAAGTCGTGAATTACGTCGGGAACGACTACGGTGGGTTGAAAAGCTCGTGAAAAAATTAAAATTTCTTAATTTTTCAGGATAAACCAAGTCTGGAACTATCGATGCATAGTATACACCTGTAATAATTCTACTCTTTTCGAAACAGTCGATGAAGATGATTCCTTGCGAATCACAAAAGACAGTTGCCATAACCTTCCTGGCTGAAGGAACGGTCTTCGCCTTCTTTCGTTAAGATTCCTCTCTGGAAACCCATTTGCTTGGGCTGCACCTTTGTCTCAGGCGTGTAGTGTTGTATCCAGGTTTCATCCTCAGTGGAAAAATAACGCCTAAAGTCATGTGGATTTTGCTGAAATGGCTACAAACCATTCATGGAACAAGTCAGACGATATCGTTTTTTGTCAACTGTGAGCAATTGCGGCACCCATCTTGCGAATTCAGCAATCATTTCTGGACTAGTGGCCTCAACAAGACGTCCAGGATGTTCAGCGTCACTTTCGCTCATTGCTACGAAAAAAGAAATTTTGAAACCACTCATAAACCCTTCTCGTTGGAGATGCAGATTCACGATAATGTTTATCATGCTTTCCTTCATTCTCCTAAGACGTTATGCCTTTCATAATGCAATGTTTGATCAACACATGAAATTTGCTTCCATTTATTTTTCAGAAATCACTCTTACTTGGTCGATTCAAACGAATGGCGAAAATAGAGTAATACACGGATCAGGCTTAAATTTGATGTGTATCCCTTCAGGAGATGATACATACTGTAAATAACCTCTATACCCACAAGTTGTGCCATCACTCTGAGTTTGCACACTTCCCGAAAAAACCAGGTCCGTCCCAGATTTTTTCGGGAAAAGCATAAGTCTAAACCTTAGTTTTCATCTAATGGGTCTTTTCTATGAACTTTTGCAATTCTACATTTTATGCTCAGAGGTTACTCTATAGGCTCTAACCTGTAAAAGATAATTATGACTATAGGACCTTGCACCACGTGCCGAAATCTTTTCGTCTCCTAAAGAAGTTAACACTTTTAACAATTCTTGTGGGGAATTTGTTGTTGGAATTCTTCTTGGTTCAAGGTATCACTTTCACGAAGAGATGTCAGAATCCGAAACGGATGAGAGTTATAACTTCCTGCTCGGACATGTTTCGGGGCAGTATAGTTCTTCAGAATCCAATGACTCGTCTGCTTCTTCTTCATTAAGATCCAGATCCGATGATCAGAAAAAGGATTCTAACCGCAGCGATGGTCGCTTTCGCGATGTCGACTCCTTAGATTCTTTGACTCCAGCAGATTTAAAGGCAGTTCCACCATAAGAAACTGATGCTCCAGAAAACACGGCCAGTTCCACTAAGGAAAACGCAATCTCGCCTGCATCTATAGCGGCAACTCAAGCGACAGCTGCACCTGGGGACGAAATTGCTTTGAAGAATGATGTGGTAAAAGCTATCCGGCCTTGTATCATCCAAGAAAAAATATTACCAGAGCCCATTCGAGAGCAAGCTGGAAATTGTTGATTAGGAAGGACGTCAGAATTTCGGAGAAGTAGCTCAAATTGAAAGCGTCCCTCGTTGTCTGGATGTCAAAGTGCTGTTAGTGGAGTTGCTCGGGATGAGTCCAATATGAGGAAAAATTCGATTTGATCAAAACTGAATGTTTCTTATAGAGACGCATTCCGTAATTCGACAACAATTATTTGAAACTTTCACCAAAAGCGCAGACTAATAATAATTAAAAAAAGTCGGGCAACCTGCTCCGTCAGAAATCGCAATTGTCGATGCCATCGATGTCAAGCGGGTTTAAACCAGCGTGCAATCGGAAACTGGTGTACAATCGCAAACTCAATGGAAAGCAGGAAAATCCACAGAGAAGACGTCCTTCGTCAAAGTAGATAAACTAGCGGGTAGACTTGCTAATTTTATTCATACTTGGAAGGAATTAACATCGGATAAAATAATATTATCTTGAATAGAAGGTTATACAATTCCTTTAGAATCTCAGGTTATCCACATGGATTTGTTTTCAGAGAGAAAATTGTCAACTTCAGAGTTTAAAGTTGTTTCAGAAATGATTGACCAGTTATGGGAAAAATGAGCTGTTTCCATATGCTATCGGTCTAATCAGCAATTTATCAGAAGGTTGTGAGGCGGCTTCCGAATGATAAAGTCCGAGGTGTTTCCTGAGCACGATTGACCTTAAAGATGCTAACTTCTTGATTTCCACAAAAGAGTCAGATAAGAAGTACCTCAAACTTCAGTTTAACAACAGCTTGTTTAAATGTAACTGTCGCCCTTTTGGACTCTCCGTGGCTCCTTTCGTTTTTATCGAAATTATGAAGCCTTTGATAGTTATTTTGAAAAATCGGGGAACTTGTGTACTTTGTTGAGATGACTTCTTGATTCTATGGCTCCAGAGATTCTATGGCTGTTTTTATCAATTTTGTTTAAAATCCATTCCGTGGTACCAGGCAGCCATCAATACGATCGTGCACGCCTTGGCTTGGGTACAGATATATAATTTTTCCAATTTCATTTTTGAATATTTCCCGGATTTCCACAATCTTATCAGCGTTAAAACAAATTCTATTGTGCGCATATGGATATACATATTATAACCTTGACTTTCTTAGGTTTTGTATTATTGATATTCTTGGCTGAAGCATAGGCCGATCAGACATCATTACTTTTAGTTTATATTCTACTGGTCATGTCTATGCCAATATTGAATCAGAATTTATAGAATTTAGTTTATACTATCGCATTCTAAGTTACTTCCCACTAGTTCAACACAAAGAAGGGTAGGATTAGGAAAAACCTGAGCAAGGACGAACACAGTAATTGGGAGTTATGAATAAACTTTTTTCACAAGTACGGGTAACAATGAAAGAAATCAGATTTGATAGACGGCCAGTATTGCATCACACATCAAAAATGATACCATGAAGAAAAAAATATTAATTGCAAAACACAATCCCAGTCATAATACCTAGGTGGCCATTGAAATATATCGACCATTTAACACTCAGATCGTCGATCAAATCACTCAGAACAATAACGTCAAGGCCAATTGAACTGCCCCGAACAACTTGACGACCACCAGTTTATATCGAGTTTTTCTTTATAATTCGATTCACAAATTATTTCATTTCGCCCAAAAAATCCATTGAAATGAATTGAGGCGAGTTGATAGGGTTTCGTAATAATCATCTATTAGGCTTGATCGGAAACTTTCTAACATGAGGGCCCTATTCGTGACACTATAAGTCAGACAAGGTCACCGCCATGTCGGAAAGCTTCTCTTGTCGAGGTTAACTGAACATTTTATTCAAAGTTAAGCATGATGATTAATTACTATGACCGACCGGAAACCTCCCAGCATGGCGCGCCATTCGTGACACTATAGATCAGACAAGATCGCCGCCATGCTGGAACGCTTCGCTTGTCGAAATTCACACACGACCGTTAGGCAGCTCCTACGCGAGATTTTCAATCACCCCACACCAAAACACTATTCCGAGCGCGAAATTAAATGTAACTTTAAGCACGAGCCTCCCCACCATCTTAGACCATCGAGGATAACGCACATGAGACTTTATCGAAGGTTAAAGAATGACGAAAATACCTTCCGATTGTTCTATTACGAACAGACAATTAGCCGTTACGCCCAGACACAATTTAACTTTCACGCCCGGTCAATCCAGTGACAATAGCTTCTCCGAAATCTTTCGAGGGCTTCCAGATTATATTCAGTTTGCATCAGCAACTTCTCTTAGTAATTTTTCAGAACACAAGTAAGCGGCACTTAGGCCTATGGCCGAACACAGAATGCCGGTCGACGCCTCGGCTTGTCGGCTTGGCGTGTAACACCAAGGACCGTGTAAATAGAACGGTAACTAGACGCAACAGACGCTTATGAAGGGGCGTTCATAACATAGAATCCTTCAGTAACTCGCCATTTTCCCTAATTAGCTCTATAATATTGTTTGTAGCACTGAATATATTGGAGTAAATTCTATTTCTTTAATATCTTCGTGAAAAATGATTTCTTCCGTCTAGTCCACATGTAACATAATAATATTTTTTATGTAGATTTTAATAATTAATTATATAGTTCTTAAGTAGAAAAAACTGATTTCCAAATCCCTCGACAAGCAGATATCTTTCCAGCTGAAGTCACAACTTGAAACACCTAATAGCTCTAAGAACTACTAAAAGCAAGCGGACAAGCCGAACTTAAATCATTTAACAGGGCGCCCAGCGATTCTCACGAAAAAGACTCAAGGACTTTTCCAGGGTTTCAAGAATGCCTCGCGGTCACTCGACTAAACTCTTGATAGTAAAATTTCACTATCAGGCATTCTGTTTTCATGGCCGATATGTCTGTCGACTCGTCAGTTAACATCGAGAACTTTCCAAACTTTAGCCTTTCTTTGAGAGACTCCTCCTCGGCATCTCCAACTGGCTTTTCTGCCCTGAAACTTGTATTGCAAAGCTAGCAAATGCATTTGAAAGGATGAGTAATGCCTGGCTTCAGACATCTGCATTTCGATTGCAACTCTGGTCCAAACTTTACAGTTGGGTGCTTAGGTTGCTTTGAATTATTATCATCCTCATCACGAATCAGTTTCTTCTTTTTAGGAGTGCAGAATCCCGTTCTGTTTCCATTATTTTCGTTCTCCTTATCACTGCTGAGACCCATCAGGAACAACATGAAACTGGCGCGACCAAATATAATTATCAAATCCTGAAGGCGGCAGCGCATTATCGCAATAAAAAGAAACGAAAATATTCTGATATTCCTATTTTCTTTCACCCAATAGCATTTTGTAGTTCAGTAAACTTTGTATAGGTTCGCTAGTGCGGCTAGGAGAATCTGGTCAGGTGCTATCGGTACTAACCAGGACTTCGAAATGCACCTATCACAAAGCCAGAATTCGCTTAGTTCTCTTTTATGATTGGCTCAAGGGTTACTAAAAATAAAAATGCAGATATTTCTTCAGCTACATTAGGTAATTACGGATTGCTGATAATGACTGAAAGTTGCGGTACGAAATGCGGAAACACGGAACATCTGACAACATTGAAGTGGATTCTGTGCTGGACCAGGTATTAATTTCTAATAGATTCTACTTGAATTTAAGTTAACTGGGCGTGATTATTTCAACTTTCAGCGTGATCACATAATGGAATGAAATGGATGTTAGATTCCCATTGCTAAAGGAAAACTTTGGAAAATACCCTTACAATTTTTTTACGAATACATTTTTCTACGACATAGAACAAAAAATCCTCATGCAGAAATCTGATTTTGTTAATCTAAAGTTATCTCTGCAGCAGAGATAACGTTTTCACTTGACTTTAGTATCATAGGTCTGCATTTTTTGAAGATTTGCTACGTTCTTTTTTCCATTTGTTTTATAAAGTTGTTATACATAGAAGTTCAAAAAATGTTTGAAAAGCAAGCTTGAAGAGTATCACGAATGTGAGGAGAAGGATGCCAATTATAATCCTAATTTTTTCAAATATTCACCATATTAGAGAGAACAGTGATCTCATCTTTCAAGGACTGTGACTGATTAGTAACTTGATGAAGGACTGCTATATATACTCACTTTATGACTTCTTTCCGATAAGACGCTTTACTTGTTCTTCAAATAAATTGAGTAGGAGGAAGATTTTTAATCTCAGATCACAAACTTTGCTAGTTTTCTAGATTTTTCTAGATTTTCCACTTATACTACCTACGGAAGTATTGAAGATTACAGCACGTGTTCTTGTAGATCGTATGACAAGAGCCAGCTTAAGCATTTTATGAGAAACGCTCCAGGGTGTTTTGTTTACAGGTATTGCCTGGTTTCCGTCGATCCTTTTGGCTCCATCAACCAGAGAATCAGGCTTCTTCGTCATCAATTTGAAGATATCGGCAATCCGTCAGGCTCATGGTAGGCTTCCTTCTTCTCTTCCGGATGACTGCTGCTGGAGTTGCCTTAGCAGGGGTTTTCATTTGAAGCTCCCACGATGGCTACATCCTTTGGTCTTATTTTTTGCACATCTACATTTTCCTCATGCTGCTGGCCACATTGGCTCTGAACGCTTGTTGCGGTTCTTTTTCCAATCGTGTCTTCGTTCTCAGCTCTTAATTGAGGAGCCAGAAATAATCCTCCTGAATATCATCTTTGATCTACATCCTTCAGTGCGGTGGCACACGCCTTGGCTTTAGGGGATCATCTTCAGAATCATCCCTGGACCATTGTCCGAAACTGCTTATTTAGTTTTTCAACTGTATTCAGCCGAAACTCTCAATCGTCACGCCAAACAAAAATTTTGTATATTACTTTAAAATTGTTGACAAGTACTTTGATACTTCTCGGATCGCCACAGGCTCATAAGCTGAAACAAAGTCTGTTTGGCGGAAGCGGAAACGAATAAATAGAAGTGATGTCAATCTGTTAAAAATTAGTTTCATTCCCTTATATTTACAGCAAACGAATTCTAGGCTTGGTGATTTGGATGATGGCCGAACATTGTAACGACTTTGGTAACTCCAGTGTGAGGTATACCAAAGAATTTCAGAGTGACGTCTTGAAATCCTGGACCATGATCAACTAGTTCAACACGAACTCCAGGAGTAATAAGTATCTCACGAGGATCTGTAATGAGAACTTGAGTAATTGTTGTGTTATCCCAGGTATGGAAATGCAGCGCCTGTTCAATTCTCCATCCAAATGGTCTGGCCGGTAATAATACTACGTCCAAGAGGGATAAACCGTCGCCTGGAATTCTTTCTCCTATTTCCGATAATGTTGTGCTTTCCTCAGGTACTATTCTATGTCTTGCTTTGGCAGCTGATGATGTTGCAATCAATTTGACAATAAGTAATAATGCCAGAATCCTCTTATATGGCGCCATTTTTATTTCAAAGTTCGAAGAACCAGCCATCATTCTAGGTGCACCTAATTTTGTAAAGAAATAATTGATATTCATGAAGTCTCTTTATACAAGGCATCCTTTGGCGGGTTCCGATTTCTTGGTCAGGTGTCCGCCTGTCTGTAGTATTTTTTCCGGTAGGTTAAATGAGAGGTGGTGGGAGCAGGGGAACTCACGGGTGGGGAATATGGGAATTGGGGAAAAGTTAAGGGTGATTAGGGAAAGCGATGGAATGTAGGTGAAAGTTAGGGGTTAGAAGGGGAAGTAGGGTAGTGAGGAGAAGGGTAGTAGGGAAGTTCTGGTGAATAAGGGCTGGGAAGTGAGGAAATCGGAGTGTGGGAAGGGGAGTCTTATTGGGGAAGGGTATTAGGGAAAAGTTTAGTAGGGAAAGGTAGAGAAATTATAGTTGTGAAGGGAAAGTATGTGAAAGGAGAGGTTGAAGAGGAGTGAAAGTATGTGAGGGGGGGATTAGAACAAATTAATTAATGTTTTATGGTTCAGAATATAAATGGAGATCAGATTCAAATCTTTGGGCGGACATCTGATTCTGTTGATCCAACGTTATCTCTGCCACGTCTCATTATACTTTCAAAAAATGTTTCAATTTAGGAAACCTTGAATTTAGAAGTTTCATTTCTCAGGTTTTACTTTGGAAATGTTCACCGTCTGTCTCATAGTTTTAGTTGGTACATCTTAAAATAAAAAAATACCCTTTTTGATGCCTATGCAATTTTGAATTTAGACTCTTAAACCGGGAAATGATCAGGAACTCTTTTTTTTTAGATTTTTAGTAGTCGCCCTAAAATCTTAACATTTGAAGACTAGTAATATTTGTTAGAAATAATAATTATATTATAATAACTCACTTTTAAGGTAATAGAAATTGTAGTCGAGAATAGTAATCTAATTTTTCAAGGATTTCCTCTGATTCGTGACTCGATAAGTTTCTACTGTATATGCTAACTTTTATGACTTTTATCTGATAACACGCTTTATTTATTCTCCAAATAAATTTGGATTTGTGGAGGAGGTTTGTTCATCTCAGATCACATAATTTTAAAAATGATCTCACTTTTGGAATTCTTATCGAATTCAAAAATGTATCAAGTAGGTATTTTTATCATCTGCCAGAATCTCTGACAAACATTCCTGAAACTCTTTTTTGCCTATCATTTAAATTTAAAAAATTAAAACTTTAGAGACAAAAAAAATCCGCAGTTTATATACTATAAATAAAACCATTGAAAGAAGAACTCTTCCAAATTTGGAGCATTCAAAATGGAAAATTAGGATGCTTTAAATGTTATAACAACAATTTATGACCATTTTGTATGAGACTTTGTGCTCAAACAACTTTTTATAATTTTTTTGATAAATTTTTTAATCCAATACATTTCTCTACTTCCCCTCTCCTGACTTCACCCTCAGTCAACCCCTTCCCCAACTTCCTTCTTATCTACTTCCCCTTTTCCTGGCTTCCCAGCTTACACTCTCCTTCCCCTACCATACTCACCATCACTTTCAATCACTTCCCCACTTACCCTCACTCACACTCACTTCCCTTATTTTCTCTCCTCAATTTTCCCTACTTACCATACTTCTCCTACCCTAATTTCCTACCCTTTCCTCTACCTTTCCACCCCTAATTCCTTCTTGCTTTCCCTAATTCACCACCCTTAATCCCTCTCAGTTCCCGTACTCTTCCTTAAATTCCCCTACTTCCTGTCCCCTCATTGCCCCTGCCCACATAATTTTCCCCAATTTTCACTACTTTTCCTCTCCTCATTTTCCTTCTCTTTCACTGTTCCACACAACTCATATTCCTTCACTTTCCTACCCCCCTCCATTTTCCCTACTTCAACTTCTGCTCATCCCCTCATTTCTTGTCACTTTCCTTACTTCTTCCACTACTTTCCTTTTTCTCATATCCCCTGCTACCTCTACCATTATTTTCTATCATTTTCCTCACTTTTACGTCCCTAATTTATTCTCACGTTCTCTTCCCTTATTGCCAATTAATACCCCTGTCCTCCCTCCCCTCATTTCCCATATTTCATCTTCTTCCCCTCGCGCCATTGCCCCTCACTTCTCCTACTTCCCCTCCACTCATTTTTCTTCACTTCCCCTACTCCCGTAAAAAATGGGTTTTCAATAGAAGAGTTCAAAATTTAATGCAAAAGATAATTTTTCAAACAATAAAATTAATTTTCTAAAAATGGAATACTTAAATTTTCAAACAAGAAGATGAATTTTCTACAAACAAAAAAATAATTTGTAATGAATCGGTTTAACTTTCAACAATTCAAGTCAATTATTGACCTAAGACGATGACTTTCTAACAAAATAGTTACATTTTCAACAAACTTATCAAATTTACAAATTGCAACCAAATTGTAGGTCTTAGACAAACGAGATGAATTCCACACCAAAAATATAATAGTAGACTTTTCAACAAAAAATAGTTGGATTTTCTTATTGGGTCCATTTCTTCATTTCGCATTTGAATGAAATGACGAGAAAAAGGGGCAGTTTCCTAAAAACAGGGGAAAAAATTAAAATTAAAAATAATGGAAAATAAAGATTTAGGGGAAGGAGTGCAAAGTTTGAAATATGAAAGTGACTTTCATACTTATTATGTGGGCTGAACTATTTTTGTGGCCAGAAGAATTTTTTTCCCTAAAATCAAATTTCCCAATTTTATCAAAAGCAATGAATGATACAAAAAAAATTAGATGAAAGTTTGCACGTCTAGAAAGTTTCTACGGAAATAACAAAAATTCTCCCAGCTTAAATCAGGGTTAGCACAAAAAGATGGGGTTTTCCACAAAATATTCTATTTCCAAAAACAACTTATTTCGTCATTGATTATTCCATCTTAAATCATTCTGTAAATATAAAATACATATGCAGTAAAAAATTCAGTCTAAAGGGATTGTGGGAGCGACAGCCTGGCCAGCGTGCCTCGCGGAGGATTGGACTTTGTTCACTGGTACCCACAATTCTGGGTACGCTGTCTTACTGTATACTGTATGTATAGTACTCGTACTATACTGAGGGTGCAATGAAGTTAAAAAAATGTTGGTCTATGCCTGTCACAGTATGACAGTTTTCTGGGAACGCTGTCATACTGTATGCTGTACGTATAGTACTTGTACTATACTGAGGGTGCAATAAAGTTAAAAAAATTTCCGTCTATGCCTGTGACAGCGTACCCAGTTTCTTGTTTTCTGGGTACGCTGTCTTACTGTATACTGTACGTATAGTGCTCGTTTTATACTGGCGGTGCAATGAAGTTAAGAAAATGTTGGTCTATGCCTGTGACAGCGTACCCAGTTTTCTGGGTACGCTGTCATACTGTATGCTGTGAGTATAGTACTCCTACTATACTGAAGATGGAATGAAGTTGAACATTTTTTGGTCTAGGTGGATACAATCATTCAAATAAAATACAATCAATCAAAATATTGTGATTCCTAGAATTGCGATACAATTTTTATCAAGCAATGTCGAGGTTAAAGAAATTTTTTTCCAGAGTTTCACTATTTTGTCATGTGTATTCTATTTGTATGATTCAGAGGCTCAATTAAAACTAATTTAATAAGTTTCTCTAAGAACGTACCGTGCTGTTTTATTGACTGCGGCAGTATTTATTTTGTGAAATTCCGCAACAGAAGATTGTGTTTGCAATTCTATTGTATACACGGCAGATAGATACCATCTAGCAACGTACCTAGATTCAGTCCACTGGAGCCTGTATATATAATACTGGAGCGTACCCAAATTTCTAGGTACGCTGTCTTACTGTATACTGTACGTATAGTACTCGTACTATACTGAGGGTGCAATGAAGTTGAACAAATTTTCGTCCATGCCTGTGACAGCGTTCTCAGTTTTCTGGGTACGCTGCCATACTGTATGCTGCATGTATAGTACTCCTACTATACTGAAGATGGAATGAAGTTGAAAATTTGTTGGTCTAGGTGGATACAATCATTCAAATAAAATACAGTTTCATTTATTTTTTCCAAAAATCGTCTTTTTTTGTAGAACATTGATCTTCCTCGTCGAAAATTCATGTTTTTATTCAAAAATTTAAGTTAAAAATTCATTTTCATTTGTTGAAAATGTTCTGTTCTGCAGTATCAAAAATAAACTGTTATACATATTATTCCCAAAAGGTGAGTTAATCGAGATTCGTTGGAACTGATGTTTTAAATTGTCCGTCATCATACGTGGAAGTAACTCGTAAGCTAGGAAAAATATTAACGAATGCTTTGGACCAATATTTTGTATGTAGCATGACTGCCAACCCCAGTTTTATGCATTGGGGAAAAGATTTTGGAAGCATAGCCGAAATTAAAATATGAACAATCGCAATCTTTATTCGCTTCTATTTTCCTGCATCTCCTCTTTTATCTTGATACGTCCAAAAGAGCATCCAAACATGAGATTACGTCCGATTGTGCAGTATCCAAAAAACTTCGAGAGGAATTATGAACAGGATTATCGTAAACCTTTAATCGAGTTTTCTTCTCAATCATTTTTCCAGCAGTTTCAACAAGTCATTTACGTTCCATATCTATGTTGCTCTGCTTGTCATAATCAAAAATTTTGCTCAGAATTTTTCGGCTCATATTTCTGAACGATATGACAGGACTTTCTATCTTGCTACGAGGGTTACTCATCATAATTTCATTCTCAGACATTTCCTGGAGCCCATTACCGTTACACTACTTTATCATTATTACACTACTGTTGTTTCAAAATGATACGGATCAGTGTACTCACCGAGTATGTCATGAAGAGAAAAATTACACTTCTGAATTTTCCCTTAAGATATTGGCGACGAATTCAACAACTTTTGCATCTTTGTCAATTTTTGGGGCAATTGCAGGATTTTGGCCTACATTCAATTTTTTTTGCGGCAGCTATTATGGTATTTAATGCTGGTATTATTTCAATCCAAATATTTACCAAGACGAGCCAATATTAATACACAGCTATCATAATCAGGTTTCTGTTTGATAGCTTCTATCAATGCTCTTCTTTATTTATCTATTAGAGAGTACACAATGTCACGCTTGTGTGCCAGCTTGTTTTTATTCTTCAGTCTCAAATATTGTGTTTATTGTCCAAATAGTGTATTTGTTATCCAAATAGTGTGTTTATTTTCTTTCCTGATAACGCTTGCATTTAGCGATGCAATCTTTTTTTTCACTACAAGTGTCGGCTTCTCTGTTAGTCTTTGTCCACAAATAGTACAGGGTACCTTTAAGATTGAACAATTATTTCTAATATATTAATTGCAAATTAGAGTTCTTCAAATAGCTATTAACAATATTGTGTTAAAACTCCTAAATACGTAACTACTTAGGCTTTAATGATATTTGTATTTAAAATGGAAAAATTTAGAATTATTTAGAGGTTGCCAAAGTAATGTACAAAAATGCTATGACTGACAATGAGCATTTCTTCTAGGAAAAAAATGAAACAAGCTGAATTCTCTATTGAGCGGAACTATAGAAGAAGAATCATTATGCTTTTTTGACAAAGTTTTAATTTTAAGAATCTTACGTTTGCAAATGTTCAACCTTACAAGGTTCAATTTAAAAATGTTCACCGTCAAGAATCTTCATTCCACTTCGCTTACATATTCAGATTAAAAACTGCTTGTATTAATGCTTAGAAAACTTTAAATTTACACGCTGAAAATTCAAAAATTCCTGATTTATCAATATATTAAATGTAATATGTAAAATGTAATACTTTGATGTAGCAATCTTTAACAAGTCTGTTTTATTCGGTAGCGTTTGAAACTGTTCATTAAATTATCAGCTCTTTTATAGACCCTTTTTATCATCCTCTACAAAATGGTCAGTTCTTTTTTTCCATTTCTGTTCCTATCTACTTTAATTTAATATAAGAGCATCCGAAACGTCATTACCGTACGGCGTCTCAACCTTACTTTGCCTTGAAGTCTGTCCCTCAATTCTTGCAATTTCAGACGTCATTACCGTACGTCTTTTTTCCTAGTGAAATATTGTAGTTACAGTTGAGTAATAAATACAGAAATATTAGGTGTATCGTTTATTACAGGATTTTATAAAATTGAGCTTAAAATATTAACTCTCTTTTTTGTGAATCCGATATTAAAACTAAAAAGCACATCTTGACAACAAAAACGTCATTCCCGTACGTATTTTCGGGGTGAAAAAAAATTTATAAAAACCATTCCGTTACTTGCTTTGCGGTGTTTTCTTTCATAAGGAAGTGCATGGATTCATTATTATTTCTTATTTTCATAACTGCCCCTATTGGGTTTAAAATTTTCACATATGATGAGATCAATTTCCGTTATGAAATAAATAAAAAAAATAAATAAATTTCTCCATAAAAAGATTGAAACTGTTATTTTCTACATCTACTGAACTGTTGGAGACACGAAACGATGAACACAATTTTTACATTAGCCATCCAGAAACTATAATAATTGCTGATAAACAAATTTATTAATACATCAAACATAAATACCATAAAGATAAATAATATAAACATTCTGTGGAATTTAAAGCTGATTACTGACGACGCCACCTTGGGAGCCTTGGGAGATTTGGTACATCTTCCGTGGAAACTCCCAAATACCTTAAAATTGTATAATAGACGAATGGGGTGTTTTTTATTGTTATATAAATGCGGCCGCCTTTATCATCGTCTGCTACATTGGAATGTTGTCTGCTGGCATTGTACTTTACGAAATGTGTAGCTAAATATTTGTGGTCTGCAAAGTATACGTAAGCAAACTCTGGAAGATGCCGACCGGATAGATGATCAGGATATAAATATGAATGTTCAAGAGGTCCTGAAGTATAACGCCGGTGATACGACATTTCCATATAAATGGAATAATGCGCAAAAGGACGATGTGCATCCTGATGTGTCATCCAGAGTGGTCTCAGGCTATGAGGATCGTCCAAACGCTTGTTTTGTGACACTAAACTGAGGAACCCATGATAACGAGTGTAATCCTTAAATCTGACCATAACGTATCGAACATGAGGAGGAACCCTTCCATCTGCACCTAATATTGTAAAAAAATGAACTTTTTGAGAACCAACTTCAGCACTTCTCAATTTTTTGAACACTGGTCAATGAAGAATGAGCTCAGAGTGAAGCGGATAATGCAACGCGCATCAGATATATCAATGGCTAAAAAGGAAAATATGTTCGGTAATGAAATAGGAAAATATCTAGCATGTGGATCAATATCTCAGCTTTGTCTTATTCACACGAAAATTAAAGCGATATGAATCAGAATGCTTGATGTTAGTGAAATCATGTATCTTTATTCATTTGCAGTTTGAGAAAATACTTCAGAGGTTGGGAGTGAATAGCATCCAAAGCTATGAACATACAATATTCAACATTTCGACATTTTAGGCACTATAAGTTTCTTCTTATCAGTCTAATTGTCAATATAAATATTTCAAGGTAGCCTATGAAAACAGAAACATGTTTAAAATTTCAAGAATATAATTCTTTTGAATGTAACATTATTTGACAGTTCTGTTTTATGCGGTAGCTTTTAAAATTTTTTGATGAAAACAGGTGTCTCTTATAGACATGCGTTATCTCCTACGGATCAGCAAATGATCTGTAAAATTTGGAGACGCTTATGATTTGCAGATACTTAAGAACTTCGGCAACCATTAAAATATCAAAATTATAAGAAAATATTAATTTTTTCAAATCTGTTTTTCTAACTCGCACAAGCAAGCTTATCAAACGATTTCAAATTACACTTTTCAGGATCCTCATGCAAAGTGAAAGGAATGAGCACATGAAATTGGATTATTTTATGTAAGCGTGTTTGATAGCATATATGTAATATTTGTTATAAATATTACATTGCACTTACTTTCAAAGTATAGGACACCCACGAATGTGAGAAATAAGGTGCTACTTATAATCTTCATTTTCGTAAAATAGTCACTATATAAGAGAACAGAAAACTGATTCCTTGAAGAATTGGTCTGCGGAGTGACTTGATGAAGACTGATGTATAAACTAATTTTACAGCTTCAATCTGATAACATGCTTCATTTATTTTTCAAATGAATTGAGTGGAAAGAGGCAAAACATTCTTTATTTGCGAGATTTCTTGCCCATATAACCCTCGGACGTACTGAAGATTAGGAAGTGTTATCGTGGATTGTATAATATAGACAGAAAAAATTAAAGTTTGTTTTGGTGAGTCATTTATCATTCAAACGATCTGACTCATCATCTCTCAATTATCACTTGTTATTAATTATGCTGGAAAGTTTTGTGATTTTTGGTATTGCGTCCATATATTAAAGCGGATGGTGATTCAGGTTTTCATAGACAGACATGGAGATCAGAATAAGTGTGAATTATTTCTCCTTTCACCCGAAAGAAGTAAATTTTAAAATGACGAGAGCATCAACTGGATAAGAACCATTTTTTCTACTATAGTTCTTAGTAATTTTTTTATCATCAAGTATAGGATGATCATAGGATGAGAACGTAAAAAAATTTTCTTTGACAACGTATTAGGTATTGTGGGATCGAGAATTTAGCTGGCTACTATGATAAATATTTTTAAAAATGTGTCCTTTTCTTTTCGCTTGACAGATTTTCCATCACTTCACTTTTTTTCTATTAATTGATAAACAAAGCTTTGTGCTTCAAAATCAGAAGCTACACTCTGTAGCAAACTGATTTCTCGGTCCAAGCATACCTAATACGTTGCCAAAAAATTTTTTTATTACAAAACAACTTGCAAGAAGTGACGGCTTAGCCCCAAATAAAAAGCTCTATAAATCTACAGAGACGCTTATAATTTCCAGATATGTAAAAAAACGCATTCAGGATAACGAGAGGGATCATGGGATCAAGAGATCCAGAGATATAAAAAGATTTTAAGAGATATCAGCGGATTTCAAAAGGTTTAAAAATGTCTCAAAATAAGTCACGGATCAATCGTAAAATCTCACGAATTTTATTGAATTGTGAATACATACAGTTGTCTTTTTAATCAAATGCAAATCAACTTCAAGATTGTTAGCGTTAGAAGTTGCTACATGTCTTATACTATGCGCGGAAAAGATTCATGTGCCAATTTTGTTTGCCGGCTTACTCTTTATTGTAATTCGAAATCTTAATCTGATCTGTAATCTGAATCTCAATTCAAGCTTGAGTCTTTCTAATGTTACTGATATTAATAGAAGCAAAGGTTTGCATCCTATGACCTGCAGTAAGAGCTAGGAGCATCACAAGTAGTTATGTTTGATGATCAAACTTGTTAATCCATAAATAATGAATACCATAAAGATAAATAATATCAACTTTCTTTAAAATTTGAAGCCGATTACAGATGAAACCCCGCTGGAAGCTGTGGGAGATTCGGTAAATATTCCGTGGAAACGCCTATATACTTTAGAATTGCATAATAGATGGATCTCTTGTTTTTTATTTTTATGTAAATGCGGCCACCTTTGTCGTCGTCTGCTACATAAGGATGTGGAAGATCAGCATCGTACTCTTGGAAATTTTCAGCTGAATATTTGTGGTCTGCAAAGAATACAAAAGCTAACACTGGAAGATCCTGGCCGGGTCGATGATCAGGATATCCATACAAATGATAGAGAGCTTCTGAAGTATAACGCCGCTGATGCGACATTTCCATGTAAATGTAATAGGCATCAAAACGAAAATGTACATACTCAAGTGACATCCAGAGGGGTCTTAGGCTATGAGGATCGTCGAGAGGCTTGTTTTGCGGGACAAAACTAAGGAACCCACAATAACGAGTGTCATCCTCAAATCTTACCGTAGCGTATCGAAGACCCTGAGGCACCCTTCCATCTGCACCTAATTTTGTAGACAAAAAATTTGACATTTATGAAGTTTTTGAAAACCTGTGAATTAAAATACTTGATTTGTAAGTCTGCCAAAAAAGTTCACGTCCGTGAACTATTTGATAACTATTTGAGAACGAAAGAAAGAATAGTTGTCAAATATCCGGGTGTTTGCGAGATCCTCGGATCAATAAAATTGAGAGGAATGAAACCTTTTGCTGAGGAAACCATTATTTTTGCAGAAATTATAAATTTTGAGAAAGGGAGGAATCTGCGGATAGGAGAAGACAGCATTTGAACGTCATCACATATCCGAAGACCCACAGCTTGATGATGGTGAACCTCAATTTTGCAAAATACGTCGTGAAATGGAGAAAAAAGCGTACAAAATTGAGATGGCCTGTGTATGTGAAGACAATAAGACTGTAGTTGCAAGCAGCAAAGCAAACACGGCATGCAGAACAGCTGTCAAATTCGTACTCCGATGCTCTGAAGTCCGAACCACACATTGCCACTCGCGAAATCGGGCCGTCCTTCCTTATCGACCAGGTCCAGGCAATAACAAGAAAAACTGTGAATAAAATTGACTACAAACCAGCTTTATAGATTAACAAATTTATGATTGTACGTAAATTTATAAATTTACCCAGTTTGAAATTATAACTTTCAAACTATCGTGCCCCGATTTCACGAGTGGCAATGTGTAGTTCGGACTTCAGAGCATCGGAGCACGAATTTGACAGCTGATCCGAGGATCTCGCATGCGTGATTTACTTTTTTTTATGTGGGGGGGAGGGGGGTATATATTTTTTTATCAATCTAGAATTTCCATATTGCTTGGGAGAAAATTTTATTTTGTTCATTTAAGGTGATGTCTGTCAAGGCTTCATTTGATTTATGAATGATTTAATCAATTCTTAATTGAAACTAAACAAAAAGAATCATTATGCATTTTCGAAAAAATTGTTATTACAAAAATCTTGTATTTACAAATCTTCAACCTCGCAGGGTTGAATTTAAAAATGTTCTTCGTCAAGTCCCCTTTGTTTCACTTTCGTACATCTTTAAATTGAAAAATACTTTTAATAATGCTTAGAAAATTTCAAATTTACACGCTAAAAATTAATTTCAAAAACATCATTCTTTTGAATGTAACAATATTTCAAAATTCTTTTTTATTCGGTAGCTTTAATAATTTTCTGATGGAAATATGTTTCTCTTATTGACATGCGTTATCTCTTACGTATCAGCAAATAATCTGTACAATGTGGAGACGGTTATTTCCAGATACTTAAAAACATTGGCATGAATGAAAATATTTAAATTATACGAAAATATTAATTTCTTCAAACCCATTTTTGATAGCGCACAACCAAGGTGTTTATGAATCGATTTCAAATTAATTACACTTACTTGTAACGTACAGGACACCCACGAATGTGAGAAATAAGGTGCCAGTTGTAATCTTCATTTTCATAAAATAGTGACTATAATGGAGAACAAACTGAAGAAGTAAACTGATTTTTCAAGGAATTCATCTGCGAATTGACGTTTTAAAACTTTAATCTGATAAGATGATAACATTCAAGCGATCTTACCTATCTCTCACTCTCTCTAATTATACTCGATTGTTTTGCAATTTCTTGTGTTGCGTTTGTATATTGACACAGCTGGTGTTTTATTTTTTATTGACAGCCATGGCGATTAGAATATGCGAAAATTATTTCTCCTTTCGCCTAAAAAAAGTAGATTTTAAAATTATGAGAATGGCAACTGGATGATAACCATTTTTTCATCTGCGAACGCTAACCCACTCACCCTCACTGTCACATGATCCACAGCTTCTCCGTCGAAGAGGGCTCATCTTAGACACTTGTCCATGTGGAAAATTGATTTGGAAAACATTTTTAAAAATACCGTTTTTAACAAGAATTTCACATGAAACTGCTACTTCGACCTAGAAGGTGTGGATCTCGGAACAGTGAGGGTGCGTGGGTTAGCGTTCGCAGATGGTAAGGTTGTTACGGCAGAGTCAATCGAAGACTTGCAAAGAATGTTGAGCAAAGTAAATACAAGTATGAAGGACATGGGCCTCAAAATTAACGTAAATGAAAAAAAATTATGGTGTTTGAAGGAAATCATGATTCGTATATTACTAAAAAAATTGGTAACCTCCAGTGGCCTTGTGAACTGCAAAAGATACAGCAATTAGGAGAATTTCGTGTGGAAAAATATTTGGTCAGCGTCAGAAGTTTTTGGAACATTCTAGACGATTATTTTTGTCGCCGAAAGAAGACAATTTTTTATGGGTGATTTACTTTATAGCCTATCCAGGAATGAAGCTCCGCACTAGCTTCTTAACCTCTTCTATTTCATTGACAAAGATCAATCGATTTATTTTTTGATAGTATATAGTATGTGGGATTTGTACGCATAGGAATTTGTTTGGTTCACACTTTTTAACGAAGCTGCAACAGGGTCAACTGCGTAGAGCGGAGAGTACTCAGCCGCACGCTGTGGAGGGTCGCCTCGGCTGTCAGGCAGGCAGGTCATAAATGTGTATAATAGAGTCATTGTTCATCTCAAACAGGTTTTCCTTCCCCAATACGATGTTCCGAAAGAATTTATAGATTTATATCTACATGTTGAGCAAGTCGTTTTTCTCAAAACACGATTTTTTAAAATGGCTGACATGATTTCGTCAAAACCACTTGACCTATTGAGCTCAAATTTGAAGAATATATTTAGCCAAGTGAGGGTTGTCGCTTCCAAGACACAGTTTTTGAAATGCTACAGCACCCCCTATTATTATTTTCTCAATTCGTAACCATGTATTTTTCTTAGTTTAAGATCTGCTTAAAAATATTTAAAAAAATCTTCCAATGAAAAATATTAATAATAGTATTTTTTATGCATTTTTGAAAAACGCCTGGAAAAAGCTCGTTCAAATAGAAATACCCCCTTGAGACATTTATATGGTAAGAATAAATTAAAAAATATTTCATAAATTTTTTTCCACATTTTTAGAAACCTTTTTAAATCTTTTGACATTTTCTTCAAAAATTAATTTTTCAAATTAATCTCTTCAAATTTAAGATCATTTTGAAGTATTTTCAGAACTTTTACACCTTCTAAATATTTTTTAGAATGATTCGATTTTTTTTTCTTCAAAATTAAGAGAATTGCCTTGAAATCTTCCACATGCTTTCATGAAAATTTTGGGAATCTTTCAAAATGTGTAAAAATCGTTTTAAATATTTTCTGAGAATTAATTTTTGAAAATAAAAAGCCTTCGAAATTCTTTCAGCAATTTTAAGAAATTTTTTTATTCTCTTGAAAGCTTTCAAAACTTTCAAGATTTGAACTATTCTCCAATCGTTTCAAAACTTCTGTATATCTGTGGAAACAATTAGTTTTTCCTAAAATTTGTCTAAATTCTGCAAAATTAAAAGAATTTTCTGAATATTTTCAAGATTTTTCAAATGACTTTTAGTCTACAATATATAATATTATAGGCTAAAAGTCATTTGAAAAATAAAATCAAATTAAAAATTTCGTGCTTTTAGAAATTACACTTATTACTCTAATTTTATCAAAATAATTTAATAACACTGATAATAACAACAACAACAACAACAGAACAGTTTTAAAATATCAAAAACTAAAAAAACCTTTTTAATTTTCAAATTTAGTTTTCAAACGAAAAATTGGATTTCATTTTATTTCGACTGATTTCTAATCTCAATGTTTAATTTCAAACATTATTATCTTTAAACCAGTTTTATTTAAAAAAAGTATATTGTTTAACGTAAAAACTGGTCAATTTCAAAAATTTAAGGATTATGAAATCTACAACTGTTATTTTTATACAATATTTTGATTAAAAATTTTTAAATTTTAAATGATTCGGATTCAAAATTTGGGTTTTAGAAATTACACTGATCAGCTTTTTGCCCTTTCAGGAAATTATAAATAAATAGTCAATTTAAAATCGTCTTGAGAATCGACACCCCTTTTATTGAATGTATCTATAGCAATTACTTTCACTCATATAAAATAATTTCATCGTAGATTTGCGAATTGCATTTTCTAGTAGAGTTAAATCGAACGATTTTTTTTACTTGCTTGAAAATTGGTCAAATACTGTAGTTTATACCCACGGTGAACCAAAACCCGGCACTCCATATTTGAGCAGCACAGCACGATAATATAGCGTGAAGTTTTTCGACGATACTTGAACCCAGGGGGTCGGCCGTAACTCACCCAAACGTCCGATTGTTAGAGCGTTCCAACGATTCGAGCCGGTTCACCGAAATTGATAATTATCAAAATATTGAGAAATTTAATTTTAATACCCTGCATTAGGTTCATTATATAATGACGGGACGATTAAAAAAAGATAGAAAAAAATCGGTTAACCCATTCAATTTCTGTTGAGAGTTTCGGTACTTTTGCATTTTATTTAAGATTACATTCAATATTGAAAATATCGACCAATTTTCCTGATCCTTTTCTTCACTCTTTTTCAAATAATAGTTGCATTTAAGCCTACAAAGATGAATTTTCAACTCAAAAGATTGATTTTCTACAAAAAAATGCATTTTCAACGTTCAACTTATTATAGTAATTTAAAAGTATGAAGTATGAAGAAAAGTATAAAAAGTATGAAAAAGTATAAAAGTTGAAACTTTAGTTTCATTTTCAACCCAAATAGCTGATGACTTCTCAATGAAACATGTAATAGTTCATATTTTAAACAAAAAAAATGTTAATCTTGAATAAAGGGCAGTTTAGTTTAGCCAAATAGATGCACTTTAAACAAGATATCTTCTTATGAAAGTATAAAGTACCTACCAGACCTGGATATCAATCCAAGCTACATTTCATCAAAATTTGGTGATCATAGCTCTTTTACTTTTCGAGATATGGTGGACAGAAAAAAGTTACACACACACGGACATTTCAAAAAAAAAATTATTTTCGAGCTCCTGGGGTCGAATTATATCAAAATATGTCAAAAAAGTATATTCGAAAATTCAGGTAATCACAAACCCCCCTCTACGAGGAAGCAATAATGAATGGATTAATCATCAATTGAGTAATTAATTCATTACTCCGATGTGCAATTATCTGATCTCCTCGAGTCTGCCAATTTTTCTCAATCTTTTTTTAATCTTCTCGTCATTATGTAATGAACCTAATGCAGCATATTAAAATTAAACTTCTTAATATTTTAATAATTATCAAATTCGTTGAACCGGCTCGAATCGTTGTAACGCTCTAACAATAGGAAGGTCGGTTGAGTTACGAACGATCCCCTGGGTTCAAGTATCGTCGAAAAACTTCACGCTGTAATATCGTGCTGGGCTGTAGAAATTCAGAGTGCCTGTTTTCGGTTAACCGTGGGTTCCCGGTAGCGGATTGCTAGTTTCTAGGCGCATACATGAAGCAGATTTTCGATTTATTAAAAAGAAACAAAAAAAGACATTTTTTCAAAAAAAGGAGAAAAAGGATTTTTCAAATCTACTTCCGTCTTTCGATAAAAACCAAAGTAAATCACCCGCTGCTAAAGAATACTGTAACAATCTCTAAAATTGCTCAAAACATGGATCGATGAAATTTTTATTAGCTGATAAAATTTGAAAATGATATAATTGGAAGAAGATGGAAAAAAAGGATTAGGAAAATCAGTCAATATTCTCAATATTGAAGGTAATCTTGAAAAAATGCGAAATTACCGAAACTCCCAACAGAAATTGAACGGGTTAACCGACGCCTTTGTCGTCCTCTGCTATAGAAGGATGTGGAAGAGTGGTACTGTACTTGACAAAATCTGTAGCTGAATATTTGTGTTTTCCAAAGTATACCTCAGCTAAATTTGGAAGATCCTGGCCGGGTCGATGAGGATATCCATTTATATCTTGGAGAGATTGTGATATATAACGCCGGTCATATGACATTTCCATATAAATGGAATAGTGTTCAAAAGGATTTACATTCTGAACTCTCATCCAGAGGGGTCTTAGGGTATGAGGATCGTCCAAACGCTCTCTTGGCAGGAGTAAACGGAGGTACCCATGAAAACGATTGTTATCCGTCATTTTTACCGTAACGTATCGAATACCAGGAGGCACCCTTCCATCTGCACCTAATTTCGTAAGAAAAAAATGGACATTAATGAAGTTTTTGAAAACCAATAACTTCAGCGTTTCATAATTTCTATGAAACACTGGTCAATAAGGAATGAGCTCAAGGTGAAGCGGGTAATGCAACGCGCATGATGGAGCGTCCACAATAGGACTGAGAAACCGACGTAGCATTGACTTGACGTAGACTTGACATAGCAGTAGCGTGGACGCGATGCGCGCGCATGTATTGCCAACTGCTTATTTTTATGTGTC
>CAKNXH010056531.1:0-46166 GCA_932178445.1 Andricus quercusramuli
TACTATACAGCTCCAGGACTTGCTTTTGATGCGATGCTCAAATTAATGGGAATTGAACTTGAATTATTAACAGATCCTGAAATGATTCTTCTAATTGAGAGGGGTATTCGTGGTGGTGTATCGCAGTGCTCAAACAGATATGCCAAAGCGAATAACCGATTCATGGGATCAGATTTTAATCCAAGCGAACCTGAATCATATATCTCATATTTTGATATCAACAACCAGTATGGTGCAGCAATGAGCGAATGTTTACCTTTTGGTGGTTTCGAATGGGTACTTGATCAAGATATCAATGTACAAAGTATTCCAGACGATTCACCAATAGGTTACATTTTAGAGGTAGACTTGGAATATCCTGCAGAATTGCATGATCTTCACAGAGATTTGCCTTTGGCTCCAGAGCACTTTGTACCGCCTAATTCCTCATGTAAAATACCAAAACTGATAACGAGTGTATTGTCAAAGAAGAATTACGTAGTCCACTATAGAAATTTGAAAAAGTATTTGAGTTTGGGGCTGAAAGTAACGAAAATTCATCGAATTCTAAAGTTTGAGCGAAAACCTTGGCTAAAAGAGTACATTGACCTAAATACAGAGAAACGAAAAATGTCTAGCAATGATTTTGAGAAAAATTTCTACAAGCTGATGAACAATTCTGTCTTTGGCAAAACAATGGAGAATGTTAGAAAATATAGAGAAGTGAGATTGATAACAAAATGGGATGGAAGGTACGGTGCAAAAGCTCTGATTTCCAAGCCAAATTTTCATAGCTGTGTCATATTCGATGAAGATATGGTTATTATTGAATCAAAAAGACTTAAAGTTAAATTCAATAAACCAATTTATGTGGGATTTGCTGTTCTCGATCTCTCCAAAATAATTACCTACGACTTTCATTACAACTACATTTTACCAAATTTTGGAAATCGCGCAAAATTGCTTTACACCGACACTGATAGTCTCATCTACCATTTCACCGTTCCAAACATTTATGATTTCATTAAGCGGGATATTCACAAATTTGACACATCAGATTATCCTCCAGATAATGTTTACAGAATACCATTAAAAAATAAAAAAGTATTAGGATTAATGAAAGATGAGTGCAGTGGAAAAATTATAACAGAGTTTGTTGGTTTGAGAGCGAAATCATATGTATACAAAATCTGGAATGAAAGGTGTGAGAAAAAGAAAGCTAAAGGTGTGAAAGGGTCTGCGTTGAGGAAAATTACATTTAATAATTATAAAAAGTGTCTCCTTAAATATGAAAATGTAACAGCGTACCAAAATTTGATCCGCAGTAGAAAACACGAAGTGCACACTATTAAACAGAAAAAAATTGGACTAAGCTGGCACGACGATAAAAGAGTGCTTATTCCTGGAACGACAGATACACTTCCATGGGGATATGCCAAAAGAATTTACAAACCCATGGAAGTTGATAATGTATAGAATTAAGCTCATGTATATAGTATTTGTATATAATTAATCTCATGTCTATAGTGTTTGTATATAATTAATCTCATGTATATAGTTATAGTATTTGTATACAGTACATATATTGAATTAAGATTGTGGATTATTATTATTATGAGAAGTTGTAGGCTCCGGAAGCTACGATCATGGTTCCTTAAAGACACCAATCCCGAAGCTACTGGAACGTGTACGTCATCAGATCTCTAGTCGCGGATGACCTCACGCGACAGAGTGAAGCGTGTGTGTATGTGTGAGTTATACGAATGACATGTAAGCAGAGGAATGAGTGTTTAATCAATTTTTAGATCGTAAGATAGCTACACTGTAAGTGAAAAGTCTCTGAAAATAAAGAGGAGAGAAGAAAAAATAAGTTGAATATAAATTGGTGTTTTTCATTTATTGCAACCTGATCCACCAGACGTAATCTCTCAATACCGAAGGATGATGTTTCTTCAAGCCACAATGCCAATGATGTTCGCTGACTCACGATTCGCTTATCTACTATTCGCACTTATTATTATAAGAACAAGGAACTAAAATAAAACACAAATTTCATTTTCATTTTCTTTTATTTATTTCTAAAATATCAGTACATTATAATTACAAAATAAGTAGACTATAAATTAAGTATATGGAAAAATATTTTTTGTCTTATCTCTATAAATTAAAACAAGTAATAAAATATATATGTTCTATAGTCATCCAGTTTTCCAATAAAATTACATTTTCAATTGCGCAATTAGAGTAATTTTCATACATATGATGTGTACATTTAATATAATTAATTCTAAACATTTCACGCAATTCCTTTAGCGAGGGACATTCCAAATCAAGCATATCAACAATTTCACACGATATTTCTGCAAATTGTTGCAACCAATTCTTTTTTTCCAAGCCTTTTACAAAAATTTTTGTTGCCTCTGCTGAAAAATTCTCGAGAATTACAGGCACTTGAGAATACGGTAAATCACCAGAATTCCAAGGTATTCCATGATGATTGCGCTCTGTCCAAATGTTTATAGACTTATACTTTGGTGGAATGTTTTTCCACTTGCAGGGTGGTTGAAAGAGAAAAGAATATGGCTTTATACCTGTAGCATCAAAGAATGGTAATATAGCCAATTCTTTCAAGACAAATTTATTGTCTGGTAACTTGAAGCCCTGCATATCCACAATGTAGTCCATCTTGATTGCAACTAAACTATCTCCATGTGGTTAAAACAGTTTTATACCAACTTTTTCACTCCACCACTTATTGGTTTATACTCAACTATACGATCATGTAAAATTAAGCAATATGCTGACGTTTGAGCAGGAAAATTGTCACTAGTTTGAAATTCTAAACGAACATCAACTGGTCCGTATTTCAGAGACTCATTTTGTTTAGAGCAGTCAATAACAACTAGAGGTGCATACTGTATAAATTCCCCTCTCGATAGCAATGGTTGCGGTTCTTTACCATAGTAATTAGCTTGAAAGTTTGTGTACATTTCATAGAGAAGAGCGTACTGATTTCGATTAATATCAAGATTCGAATTACTATAAGGATAGCACTGATCATTTAAAAGTAGTTTGACATTAGTCAGATTGCAATGATCAAAGTTGCTAGAGCTTCTAGTAGTATTATTTTTTCTGTTTGTTTGAAATCCAAGTATGACAAATCTCGGTTTTTCCAATTGTGTTGAGGTTTTTACTGTCCAAACGTGGTTTGAAGTAGTTGGAAGTAGAGGATATTCATACAGTTCCCAAGTTCGAAAACTTATTGGAATAGGTGGATCTTTTTCAATATATTTTAGCAATTGAAATTTTCGTGAATCTGACAGTCTAACGCTAGGCAATAACCACTCTATTTTATTAATTTCAATTTTATACTGCTCGATGGGAGCCGCTTGCAAGATGGCATTTGCATCACTTTTTGATCTTGTCAAAATAAGTTCATGCTTAGCATTGACAATGATTTTGTGATAATCTTCAGCAAAACCAAATATCATGTTAAGCGGTATGGCTACATCAAAGTAGCCAGTAGCGATGGTTAGTGATTGATTATTATCATTTATTTCGAGCCAACCAGTATTCTGTATGTAACGTGATTGTCCAGGATTTAGAGATACATAATTTTTCATGAGACTAGTGAGACCAACATTCTTGTTTCTATCAATTTCTATTGCATTGATTTCGTATCTTGCTTCTTCAAACAAATGACAGATGGCATTGGAAACTAAAACTGTGTTTGTAACTGGTTCTCCATCAGTTCTTACGATTCTTCCATGCACGTGAAGTGAACTTTTGCTCGGCAGGAGACAGTGGTCCTGATTTTGAACAGCAATCCGAATTTCATCACTGTTGTTGAAGGTTGATGAGGCATAAGGCTGATGTGCATGAATTTCACAGTGTGCAATCGACTCATCAAAGATGATTGGTGCTTGAATATTTAAAATTTCCCCGTCCATGACAAATGATCAAACGATGATAGACAAATTTACAGATGCAGGTGCAAAAAATCTTGAATCTCTTTATTTTCTTCTTCTTTTGAGCTTCAGACCTTGACTTTTTAGGAAGAGGGCACTTTGAGGTGTTAACCCTTTGACTGCTATTTGTCGACTGATTAGCTTTTGGCATTGTGCTGGTTTATTATAACCAAAGCCAATCTTTGTGTTGAAAACAATACCCATTATTATTAGAGAGACTTGATGTGTAGTCTAATTGTTATAACTTCTCCACGAAAATTAACCAAATGTTCGTCTTGATCAACTATACGGAGCTGTATATGATCTATTGACTGCACGGCCACTGGCAGGTAAATGACATGAGATGGTACTTCCACTATCTTATATCCAGGTGGCACTAAGGGAAAAAACTCATGAATAGTATGTACTTTCTGGCCATTAATGTATGCACCTGTAGTTATGCTACACTCAACCCTCAAAGAATTCACTTTTATGATTGATACCGGTTGATCAGATTCATACACTTGTTTAGCTTTTAGTCTGCGTGGAGAGAAACCTAGCAATTGACCAATAGAATCTTTAGGCTCAAAATTTACATCGTGACTGCAATAAATTTCGCTTTTTAGAGTATTATTGTTTGGTTTAATATGAATTTCCATACCCTTTTTGACTAAAACATTCTGTAGATAGCGCTTTATGTCACATATTTCATAACTTCCTGTAGGTATTTCAATTATTTCATTACCCACGTAAAATTTATTTTGACCAATGTCTACATTAGGTATCGAATTAAAAGTTAGAAATTCAACGAGTCCAAGTGCGTAATTTTTATGAGGAGACAACTCAATCGGAGGAAAATAGTGAGTTTCCAGGATTGGAGAAGTTCCCGATAATGTCAGTGTCAATGAATCATCCATGATGACTGCTAGCGTTCAACTGACTTGATATTGCAAATTTCAGTACTTAAATAGATTGAACGTACTTTTAAATTTTAATTGATTGCATAGAAATCGTAAACATAAATGTCCACACACGAATGTATCGTAATTTTGATATCTCTCGTGATTATACTTTATGCTACCAGCACCGAGATACTTGAAGAGATCCGAAGGTGGTCGAAGATTACCGAAGCTATCGAAATACATTATTTTACTACCAATCTTTTTATAGGCACACCAATGTGTTCCTGGTCCTTTTTTATCATCAAGATTGACAATAGCACATTCATATTTACGTGGTCCACCCTTTGGTAATCCATTTCGCATGAAAACACCTCGAAAATGCGGAATCTTGAAAGATTTTGCGAATTTGAGTAAATCTGCATCAGTTAAGGCCCGATGAGGTAGCTTCACTTTGAGTTTTTTGACTTGCGTTTAAGTCCTGCTCCTTGCTTATACGGCTTTAGATGAAGCCCTAATCCTTCCCTATATGGCTTCAAGTAAAGGCCTTTTCCTAAAGAAATGGCTTCCATCGCTTCATTATGCCGTTTACTCTCTGAAAGTTGCTGTTTTGCCGAATTTGCATCATTTACAGCTTTAGCTATTCCTGCAGCTCCACCAACTAGCGCCCCGGCAGCGCTGAGGCCCGCAAAAACGGGTATGAGAAAGGGTAAAAATCCTCCTACTTTGGTCGGTACAGGTAGAATACGAGGTTTATTCACATTTCTTTTTCCACCAGCCTTCATTACAGCTGCGCGTGCGCCTCTGAGTGCAGATTCAATGGCAGTTTGCGCATTATTGGTTGAAATCATAGACTTTTTAGCTGCAGCGACAATTTTTCTCAGTGTAGTGGTAGGTTTTTTATTCCTGAAACCCATCCCGAATTTTGATTTCATCTTCATTGCGTTTGTTATTCCCCAAGCAGCCGCCTTTTCACCTATGCCTGCGTCCTGAGCCAAGACACGTTTCCAAGCTTTTTCAGCTAGTTCTCTATCAGCTGAGTTTCTAGCCTCTATATTTTCTCTATTCTGTGAGTAGGCTATATCGTGCTCTTTGCAAGCAGCGTCCAGTGGATTGATTCCTGGATCACCTCGTGATAATCGTTTGGCTAGTTTAGTACCTGGTCCACAGTACTGGTAACCAGGCAAGTGCAACTCAAACGGCAAATTGTTGATGATTTTGTTGAGCAAACCTCTTCCACGTCTTGCCTGCTTCAAGGTTCGTTTACAACTGACTCGTTTGCCTCTGTGAACGATCATATCTATGCAAGGGATACTTTCAGACTGAAGGTTCAACCTATATAACCAAGATATTTATAGGATTTCCAGTCAGGCTTCGTCAAGATGCAGTTTAAAACACAACCTGTGAAACTACCTATCCAGAATTTTGATTTGCTTATTCAAAACGAGAATAGAGAAAAACGACATGGACATTTGTTACCAAACAGCGTACGAGCAATATTTTGTGGACCTTCCAACTGTGGAAAGACAAATGCTTTGCTGGCTCTACTGATACATCCAAATGGACTGAGATTCGAAAATATTTACATCTACTCAAAATCTCTGAATCAACCAAAGTATGAATTTTTGGAAAAAGTCCTTCAATCTGTAGATGGCGTTGAGTACTATCCTTTCAATGAGCAGGAGGAGGTTATAATGCCAAGTGAAGCAAAACCAAATTCAGTCATTGTATTTGATGATGTCGCTTGCGAGAAACAGGATAATATAAGAGCATTTTTTTCTATGGGTAGACACAAGGATGTCGACTGTTTTTACTTGAGCCAGACATATGCCCATATTCCTAAACATCTTGTACGTGATAATGTTAATTTACTTGTGTTATTTAAACAAGATGAAATGAATCTAAAGCATATTTATGATGATCATGTGAATACTGATATGACTTATTCAAAATTTAAACATACGTGTTTAGCTTGCTGGAATGGTGATAAGTATGGATTCGTTGTAATTGACAAGGATAGGAATCTTAATCAAGGTAGATATAGGAAAGGTTTTGATTGTTTCATAAATCTGGAAAAGTAATATATACATATGCTGTGATCAATACAGAAACAGTCGCACCTTAGACGTTGATGTATCAACATGTCTTCACGTCAGAAAAATTTCCAAAAGCAAAAAAATATTTTACATCAAATTGCTAGAGCTAGTGAATCAATTCGACGGAAGCATAGGTTAATAAAGCTGGGTAAAGAAACAGTTGAACAAACATTAAGTGACACTTTCAAGCCCATTGTTAATCCACTCGAGAAAATTGTTGGTGGTCTCAAGAATATGAAAGAAAAAAAACTTGAACCAATCAAAAGTAAAGAAGAAGAAGAAGGGGAAGCAAAGAGTAAAGTAGCAGAAAGTATTGATGATGATGATGGTGATGATGATTTGTCATATAAATCAATTAATGACGAGGAAGAAGCAGACGAGACTGAATATCCCAGTAACATGGAGTTATCAGCTCGTAGTGAAGAGGAAAATAACTCAGAAACGCCTACGTCTTCATGGATTGTTGATGATGATGCAAACAAGTATCTCATATTGTTGGGTGAAAGAAGTAGAGAACTCGATAATGTGTATGGAGTGAGAAAATTAACGAGAGATAGATTAAGGATTGGAGATTCTCCGATAAGTTTCAGTCAGAACTATATTCATGTGGGTAATTTGAATTTTCCCAAAAGTAAAGGCTTGCTTGAACTTTTATTTAAAAAAGTTCCCGAAAAGTCCTATATAACCCCCAATGATCATGAAAATTATAGGCAAATTATCATTGCAACAAACGCGTATAAAAAGAATTATAAATCAGATGGCGAAATTCGTGACAATCAATCCTTTAAATATAAAAATTTTATAAAGAAATTAATTCCCACATCTCCATCAAAAAATACAAATAGGCGAAGTAAAAGCCGAAAATCATCATCAGGTAAAGGTATGATCCCGCAACACATGATTGCTAGACAGGGTAGTCTGATGGACTACATTTACTGGGATGACCCGAATGAATTGGTAGATCGATTACGCTTACTGCTGGCGTCTCAAGCAGCTGGAAATCCAAGTCACACAAACGAAATTATATCAATTATTGAAGAGCTGCGAGAAGCTGGATTTATATATTAATGAGTGTTTTGCCCGTATTTCAATCATTTACAAGATGAGCATCGATGTATTCGGGCGTCATTCCAAGCGAGCAGGGAGTACAAGTCGTGGTCCTCCTGGAATTGGCTTCAAAGTCACATCTGAAGGAGATTATGACATGAATAATAAAAGGCTGTGTAAAGTGGCTGATGCACAAGAGCAGAATGATGCTGTTAATCTGAATATCGTGCAACATATGATACAGCGTGAACTTCAGACTATCTACGATGTTATAGCTTCCTTGCGAACTGAAGTAGTCAATAATAATATGATGATTGAGACTTTGGAAAATTCCACAGATAAACTTTTCAAAAATGCGAAAATTGATGCTGAATCAATTCAAAAACTGGTGTATCGAAATTCAGAGCTCATTAGTCAAGTAGACAAGAGACTGAATGCACTCAAAAATGGACGTTGAGAAGCAGCAGTTGGTGAAGGAGCTGCACAAGCCAGCTAGAAGGAATTACCAACGTCGACATTTTGACATCCGTGGAATTGATGAGACCTGGCAAGCTGATCTTGTTGAAATGCAACCGTACGAGAGAGTAAACAAAGGATACAAGTACATCTTAACTGTAATTGACATATTTTCAAAATTTGCTTGGGCTGTTCCCGTTAAATCCAAGAAGGGTGATGATGTAGCTGCAGCCATGAAATCTGTACTTGATGAAGGACGTGTACCAAAAAATTTACATGTTGATAGAGGTAAAGAATTTTACAACTCGCATTTTGAGAAGCTTATGAAGCGATATAAGATAAATTTGTACTCGACATTTAGTAATTTGAAAGCATGAATTTGCGAGCGATTTAATCGTACCTTGAAGAATAAAATGTGGATGCAATTTAGCTTGCAGGGTAATTATAAGTGGATAGATATTTTGAAAGATTTAATTTTTTCTTACAACGACACCAAACATCAGACTATTAGAATGAAACCAAAAGATGTTACTAAACAAACTGAGAAAAAATTGTTGTTCAATGTATACAAAAATTTCAATGTGAAACAAGCAGTTGAGAAAGCTAAATTTAAAGTTGGAGATAAAGTTCGTATAAGTAAATTTAAGCATGTTTTTGAGAAATGCTACACACCGAATTGGACAACTGAAATATTTACCATAAGTCATGTTAAGAATACTGAACCAGTGACGTATATGCTTAAAGATTATCGAGATAAAGCTATTGCAGGTAGTTTTTATGAACAAGAACTTGGCAAAGTTAGACATCCAGACATTTATCTTGTGGAAAAAGTACTGAAAAAACGTGGAAATGAGCTGTTTGTAAAATGGTTAGGGTTTGACGACTCTCACAATAGTTGGATAGATAAGTATAGTTTGTAAGTATCTTTGTATTAATATTAAGGTTTTTCTGAATAAAATTGATTATTATCAAACATATCTTTTTACTTACTCATCTATCTACCCTTAATCTATTAAATGAAAAAGGCGAATTTGGATTAAATTATACTTTTATTCAAATTCTCATACTAATAAAATACATGACAAGTTTTAATGTACAAAAGTACCGTTCACACGTCTGAGTTCTGGTAATTTTTCAATCACTTCTTCACACACATTTTGATTGTAAAAAGTAATCATTTCAAGAAACAGAATTTCAAATCGCATGAGATTATTAAATATAAGTTTTTTCATTGCCTTATTTTTTAAACTTGCATAATTTTTTTCTATATAAGATTTTACACTTTTCACACAAGGCGATTTCACATTGCACCAAACACCTTCAGCGATGGTTTCAATGATGACATCCTTTGTGCGTTGAAACGGCATAAGACTCTGCTCCAGAAGATACCGGTCGATACAAACACTGACTTCCTGGAGAACAGCAAACGTTGTTTCTTGTAGTACAAATGGATAATATTTTCGAGTATCTTGAATTTGCTCCAAAGCCACTATATAATCTCCAAAAGATGTAGTCATATGTATATGGAAATTTCCACAGTCGATGCATTGCTGCTTCTCTTGGCCATCAAAGAACAGTGAAATGAGCGTGAAGTAACTTTTAAATAATTTCCAGTCTTCAGGATTCAGGGTTATACTTGCACGTGGATGACTGGCTAACAGTTTCACAGATGAGGCGAGATTTCCGTCTTTTTTAAAATTAGCACCAATGATAATTTGCTTTGTGAATGATGAATTCAGATTGTATGTAGTTGCATGTAACATTTGATTTCGAGGCGTATGAGGCATGATGATGATGTTGATTGCTTTCAGATACTGAGTGATAGTTGAAGACTCTTAACTTTATATATTTTTCTTTACAAATTCGACGGAATTGTAGCATCCACCCAAATACCGCATGCAGAGATCACCAACTTCACCAGACTTTTGCATTCCCAACAGCAGATTTTCATCTTCACTCAGCAGATTGGTCATCCTCGCTGGTAGAAAAAGGGTGAATTTGTCTTCTACCGTGACAATGAATCGCACTCCAAACTGTGTTGTGACTTTCCTGATGCTTGTAATTTCATAGTCTTTGTTCAGCTCTAGGTCCTTGAGCTTCTTCGTTGGAAGGAAATTGTTATTGATGGCAACTTTATTTAGTTTGGAGTAATCCATTTTTTTTTCACCGTTTCACTTTTTGCAATATTCAAAGTACTAAAGTTTCTCGTTAAAGTTTGTGAATCTATTCGCACTTGTATTACTTGTTTTAGTTCTCGAATTCTCTGTAGGAATACGTTTACACGATTTTTCAGCTCTTGTCGCTTTTCTTCTTCTTCACAATCTGACATCTGACAATAAACTGATGAAAGAGAAAATCTGGCCTCGTTTTATAGGCGCTTACTCCCTCTACCAAATTTCAGAAGACTTTTGCATTATATGATGCAACAATGTTCTAGAACGTTCTACACGGTAATCGACACGTTCGGGATATAATTATTGCAACGCAAAATGTGATGCATCATTACAATACCCTTGAAGCTGCTGACGGAAGAAATACTTTCCAGAAATTGCGTAGTATATTTTTGATGATGCCATCAAGAATATTCTAGAACGTTTTATCTGTGAGGAAGCAATGAATCATCCTTGTTTTTCTCGTTATAACCTTGAAAGTATTGCCAGAACGTTCTACATTATAATCGACACGTTCGGAATATATATTTTTGCAGCGCAAAATCTAATGTGTCAATACAATAACCTCGGAAGGTGTTGACGAAAGAAATTTTTTCCAGAAAGCAATAAATCATCCTTGTTTTTCTCGTAATAAACTTGAACGTGTCTTGACATGAATTCGGCTTATACAATTGCACAATATTCTGTGACGTCATCATGAGCTTCGAGAATGTTCCAGGAGCTTAGCACGGTGAATCTGGTAATACACTGGAAATTTGTTTGCAGCTCGCGCCTCATATAGCTGAGGATTATTATTATTATTATTATTATTATGAAGGTTAATACCTAAGCAGAAAACATTTTTGCGATGTAACTTCAAGGGCAAATGAAAAAAATGTAACCTTGAAGCTATTTTACGTAAAATTCAAAATGCGTTTTATATTCATGAATTCCGTTCGTACAATTCTCAAAAACTGGAGTAGCTACCGGATGCAACCTGATCCGTGAGAATAAATCAAATTCCTACGGGTGAAAACAGGATGTCACATCAAATTTCACATACAGACACACTTGCATATTTGCGCCTTAAATATGACTGTTTTATCTATAAGGAAGCAATAGATCATTCTTGAACCTGTTTACATCAATTCGGCTCTGACAATTGCGAAATATTCTGTTACGTCATCATGAATTTCGAGAATTTTCCAGAAGCTCCAGGATCCCTCGAGAATGTTGTAGAAGCTAAGCAGCACGGTGTCCATGCCAGCCTCACACGGGTACACACGGACACACACACACACACCGATACTCACTAATACTAATTGGTCCAGAAACGCCCCTGTATATCTACTTAAATGTGAAAGTAAAGCGATTTTGTTATTTAATTTTTTATAATAATGTAATGATAATTATACGCTGAGAACGCGACTCTGTTTATTACTGTTTGTAGCAGAATAAGTTATTATTTCACCTGAAAGTAGCTGACGCCAATTTGTCACACAAGGCTTACACTATTGACGTACCAATTTTGAGAACACTTTCTTTTGAATTGCTGAAGATACGACAGGTGAAAGGAAAATGGAAAAAAGAATGAAAAATGCGCATAACTTGGCAAATATAAACATTTGAATAAAATTTTCCGCAGTAATGTCGGAGTACACCTGCTGGGGAGTATTTTTTCTCTCTTGAAAATTTTCGAAAAAATGACTTGCTGTACAGAAAAACAGCTTTTGATTGTTCTGGCATTTCTTTATTCAATGTTTTCTCTAAATGTATCATTTTGATCAAAAAATGATATTAGAATGAAAATAGGCATCTTTCGAAGTAGACCAACTTTTGTTTGAAACGTTTCCATGTGAAATCAATATCAAGAAATTTTACCAGAATTTCCAGCAACTTTGAAGGTGACTTACAGCACTTTTACATACAGTAAAGTGCCTTAAAATCAGCAGGTGCTATTTATATGTCATCTTCTACATGTACACAAATTTTCAAGCTCTTCCGAGTCACGGCAATGAACCATAAAAATTGGCACTTTTGCCAGGTCGTCACCGCTCACCTCTTCCACTCAGACCTGTAAGTCACGCATTTTTACGTTCGTCATCGTGAGTCGAACCTGTCAGCTGCAAAATTGTCCTCTTTCCTATGATTACACCATTTATGTCATTGGCTTATGGTCTATCAGGTCAAGTCCTGCGTTGCGGCTTCGAGAAGCCTTTCGTTGACAACCCTTTCTACCTCAACTTCATCACGTGGTATAGCGGTGTTGAGTAAACGCAGGTTTTCAGATGACCCCACAAGAAAGTCTAGTGGAGTGAGATCCGGTGATCTGGAAATTTTAATATTCATGATGTTTTTATAATAGAGATTATAACTTATTTTTAACTTCCGAACGGCTAAACCTCGTTTCTAATTATCAGATTGTGTTTTCCATTGCTTTTACGTCGTAACACCTTTGTAACACTCAGTCGTGTTCTAACTATCGATCTATCACGGTCCGTGCGGAGCTCCGTCGCGTCCGATCGCTTTTCACGTGAATATCTCCAACGGTCCACTGATTCCAACCAAGCGTATCAGGATGTTATCCTACCTCCACTGATTCCTATCGAAGGGAATCAGGATGTTCTTAAAATAAACCGAATCAAAAACTAGTGGTCGCTTTCTAATTTCCAGTCGTTTCTGCAATTTCCATTTGTGTTTTAGTGAATCATCTCATGTTCTCACGTTCTATCGAATTTGAATGAAATAAATCTGGGTTTTTTTTTGCCGTTACGGCTTTTCCCCATAACATAGAGTTTCATTTCGCATTCCTTGCATTAACTATTTTAAATCTAAGCGTTCTTCTCTTTCTTTTTAAAATCTTTCGGGATCGGGATTTAGTGCAGTGACTTCTAGTGCAAACATCAAAACTAAATTGCTGAGCCACCTAAGGCTAGGCAATTCTAGACGAAACAATTGCTGAAAATTATAAACTGAATATGTTTATAAGAAAGAGGAAAAACTGGAGTAACTAATCAATGTAATTTTTTATATTTGCACAATATTTACAACAGTATCCGATAAAAAGGTTACCATTAATTTTTAAAATTTGAACATTTACAACAATAAGAGAATTGATTGCTATAATATGAACAAAGTTTTGAAAATCAGCTTTTTCGCAAACTTTTAATTTCAAGCTTACCTGGTGGCCACTGAATGCAGTCAGCATTTCTTTGGTTGCGAGTTTTGTACCCTATCCATCGATTTCCAAATCGTTCGTTGATGTACGCAACAGCAGGCCCGTATCGATCAGCAGGGCAACCATCGTGTTGGTATATCATGTACTGACGTAAATTCAGAGGCACATCTTCCAGAAATCAGGAAGAGTGTTCTGAAGGAATTGTAGATACAACTAGCCGGTGACTTTTCGATTTAAATTTTTTAGAAATTTGTATAAGATTTGAAACACCTTTAAAAAAATTAAAAACTCTAAACTACGTTGAAATACCCGAGCAAAAAAAAAGTCCCACTACACCGAGTGAAAATACTTACTACTCTCGTCTGATCTCGTCTCACGCTACGTAAGTATGATTTATTTCAAGCTATGATAGCACACATTCTTACGGAATTAGTAAGCATTCTTACTAATTAAGTAAGAATGTGTGCTATCATAGTTTGAAATAAACCATACTAACGTAGTGTGAGACGAGATCAGACAAGAGTAGTAAGTATTTTCTCTCGGTGTAGGATCCAATTTGGGATCCATATAAAGCTCTAAAGTATCGGGTATGTGGAAAACCAGTACTCAAGTACAAACTTTCTTAGAATCTTTGACAAATCCAAATAAGGACAAAAGTACCACTTAATTTTTCATAATGTTTACAAGCGCTGGTAGGATTTACGAACTCAAAAGCCCCTGCTGATGAAGATCTTTTTTTATAAAAAAAAGTACAGCAAGTCCTACTTCACTTTTTTTTAAATTTGTACATGTGCTGTGGGACTAATTATTTTCCAACAATGTCCTGCTGTGGAAAAACTTGGTTTATTGGATCCCGATGAAAATGATTTATAAACCGCTCCTCCTCCAGGATGTTTCGTCGCCGTTCACCAATTTCCCTATGGTGATTGAAAACTGTGATTGCCTTCTGTCAGGATAAATCCTGGCATACTCTTCAGCAGCCGCCCGAGGATTTCGATTACACGCACCAAAAGTCAAGTACATGTCACAGTACTCACCAGTTGTGTACTGAGCCTTTGCGTATTAAACAAGCAAGACAAGCAGAAGAAAAACGAGAAATGCAAAGACCAGATCACAACAACAAAAATATAAAATAATGTACAAAAATATAAAATAATGAACAGAAATTTGATCGTGTCCGGAAAAAGCATCGACATTATTTATGAATAAAAAAACATTACCTAGCATCCACAGAACTACTTTTTATACTTATCAATCCGTTCCCAATAGGAGCTGTAGATTTTTAGTGCGTGATACTTAATCCGAAAAACGACAGTCAATTTTCTTTTAAATATACACGAACCTAACTTAGGTTGAGCTAATTATTGATGTTTGAAAAACTAACACACCCTCTTTTTTGTGTAACATTTAGATCTAGGAATAAAACCTGGGTAGAATTTGAGTGAAAATTAAAATAAGAATGAAAAAAATAAATAGCAAAAAAGCTAAACAGTTTTGTAACTTCTAAAGGTCACTTAATAATACGAAATGCTGCCAGAAAACCATTCGAATAAATGTTGTAAAAAGATATCCTGAGGTTGTATCGAGGAAACTTCAGAGTTGAAAGAACTTTCAGTGAGACATTTGTTCCTCACTATTAAAGTAAGATTTCTGGAAATTTTTAGATCGATTCATTGCAATTGCCGAAACTAATAAACCTTGCTTTTCGACCGGTCTCAATTTGCAATTAATTATTATTAAACAATAGGCAGTTTTGATAGGTTTTTTTTTCATTTTGTAGGCATCGCTAGGGTACATTTCGTGCGCACACCAAATTTTAAACAGTTTCAATAATATTTCGCTGAGTTTTTACGATTTATGTTTTTAAAAATAATTGATTTTAGCGAAATTTTTTTTCAGTTTTTCATTTTTAATATTAAAAATATTTATCATACAAAAAAACTGCAGATATAAAAAAGTTCCGTCTTGCCCTTTTCTATATGTCCATATTTTTAAAAATTGAATTTTTTGAACTTTAAAATTTGGATATCACGACACGCGTGGACAATCCTTTTCCGCGTTTTCGAGCGCTAGACCCATTCTTTCATCCGAACCCTCAATTCCCATCGTGCCACTGGAAGAAATGCATTACTTTCTGAAAATCATAAAAAAAGTGTAGATAATTTCTAGCTACGGTGGCATTTGGCATATTTTTTAAAATAAGTAAGAGTTTTTCGCCGAAATGAGACCTTGTATGTTGTCTTCTCTAATTGAGAAAGTATCGTCATAGTAGAAACTTCTCTATTGCCTTACTTTATCAAAAAACTACTAGAAAAACTTTAAAATATAAATTTAAAAACTGTGACCGGAATTGATGCATTATTTTCTGAAAACGAGGCGTAAGTTTCGATAATTCGAACATTTTATTTAGCCTTTTTTTTTTAATGATAAATAAGAGTTTATCGTCAAATAAAAACCTTGTCTGTGGTCACTCCCTATCGAAACACTATCCAAACAACTTTTAAAACATTAATTTCAATCATACGAGTGGAAGTGATGCATTAATATTTACATAAAGCTAGAAGAAGTTTCAATAATTCGCAACTTTACTGATTTTTGTCCTCTTTTTAAGAATAGATAGGAGTTTGACATAAAATTAAAAACTTCTCTTCGGTTGTCTTCCCCGATTCGAAAAGAACCCAAAAAAGTTTTAAAACATTAATTCTATTTATGCCGAACGAAGCAATGTCGTCAAAATGAGACCTTGTCGTTGTCTTTACTAATCGAAAAACTACCGACAAAATATTTAAAACATAATTTTCAAACATGCGACTGCAAGTGATGCATTATTTCCTGAAAAAAAAATGGGAAGTTTCAATATTTTCCAACTTTGCTGACCTTTGACCTATTCTCAAATATGGATAAAATTTTCTCATCAAAATAAGGCCTTATCTCTTGTCTTCTCGGTTTGAAAAAGTAATCAAAATATTTTTTTAACATAAATTCCTATCGAACCAACGAAAGCAAGCGTTATTTTCTAAAAATCATGAGCAGAGATTTTTAAAAATAGGTAAGAATTTGTCGTCAAAATATGGATAAGAGTTTGTCGTTAAATAAGACCTTTTCTGTTGACCGCACTGACCGAAAAACGATCTAAATATGTTTTGAAACATCATTTTCAATCATGCCACCGTTGGCAATACATTATTTTCTGAATATAATGAAAAATGTCGATAATTTACAATTTTGCTGACCTTTGGCCTCTTCTCATAATGGGCTCGTCCATAAACTACGTAGCCCGTTTTGAGTCATTTTTTGAGTCCCCCCTCCCCCTCGTAGATTGCCAATTGTGAACACATTAAATAATTGATTTTATCGTTTGAATAAATATTGTTATAAATTATTTTATAAAAACTAAATTTTTTTCTGAATTGAACATTTGATACTAGCTACACTAGCAACGCCGCACAGTGGACTTTTTTGACATTCTGCCTCAAAATCGTAGAACTTTGGAACGGAATGACCTAGAGGGATGTTTTTTTTTAATTAAAGAAAAAGCTTATCCGAATATAGAAAAATCATAGAGGAAGTCAAAAAAAAAAATTGTGACCTTGAAAATCTGCGTTGAAGATGGAATTTTTGGCAAAAAAAAATCGTTTATTGAATACCAAAAACGCTTAGATCTTACATTTTATGTGCTATACATGTTTTTATATAGATTTTTGCATGCTTAATCCGAATCTGACATGTAAATCGTTGTAAGACAAAATCCAAAATGGCGGAGCCAATATGGCAGACTAAAATTGTAAAAGAAAAACGATTTGACAAAAATTCGTTACAAGGGGGTTTTTCGGGTCGCTGATTTCGAATGCAGCGTCAAAATTGAAAAATTCGAAATAGGTGATCCAATATGGCAGACTGAAATTGTAAAACGAAACCGATTTGATTCAAATTTGCTACTGGGTGGTTTTTCAGGTCGCTGATTACAAATCCAAGGCCAAAATTAAAAAATTAAAAATTGCGGATCCAATATGGCGGACCAAAATTGTAAAACAAAACCGATTTGACTAAAATTTGTTACAAGGGGTTTTTTTGGGTCGCTGATTTCAAACGCAGGGTCAAAATGGAAAAATTCGAAATGGGTGATCCAATATGGTGGACCAAAATTGTAAAAGGAAACCGATTTGGCTAAAATTTGCTACAAGGGGGTTTTTCGGGTCGCTGATTTCAAATGCAGGGTCAAAATTGAAAAATTCGAAATGTGTGAACCAATATGGTGGACCAAAATTGTAAAAGGAAACCGATTTGCTACAAGGGGGTTTTTCAGATCGCTGATTTCTAATCCGGGGTCAAAATTAAAAACTTCAAAATGGCGGATCCAATATGGTGGACCAAAATTATAGAACAAAATTTATTTGACTTAAAATAGCCTCTCGAAGGGTTTTGCAGATGGCTGATTTGAAATCCGAAGTCAAAATTCCAGAATTTAAAAAAGCGGTCAAATCTGTTTTTTTGCACACTTTTGGTCCACCATTTTGAATTTGTCAATTTTGACCCCGGATTTGAAATCAGCGACCAGAATAACCCCTTTGTAGCAAATTTTAGTCAAATCGGTTTCCTTTTCCAATTTATGGCCGCCATATTGGATCCACCATTTTTAATTCTTTAATTTTCACCTTGAATTTTGTAATCAGCGACCTGAACACCCACCTTGTAGCAATTTTTAGTCAAATCGGTTTCGTTTTACAATTTTAGTCTGCCATATTGGCTCCGCCATTTTGGATTTTGTCTTACAACGATTTACATGTCAGATTCAGATTTTCATGCAAAAATCTATATGACAACATGTATAGCACATCAAATGAAAGATGTAAGCGTTTTTGGTATTCCACAAACGATTTTTTTGCCAAAAATTAAATCTTCAACACAGATTTTCAAGGTCACCATTTTTTTTCTGACTGTCTCTATAATTTTTCTATATTCGGAAAGGTTTTTTATTTAATTAAAGAAAAAATATCCCTCTAGGTCATTCGAATCCAAAGTTCTACGATTTTGATACAGAATTTCAAGAAAGGTACACTGTGCGCCGTAGTGACATCTGTACTTTACGCTACGTAGCTAGGGTTAAAAGCCCCACTCGTAGATTAGCGTAGTATTTTCCACTCCCCCCCCCCCCCCACCCTTCTAGTGGCTACATAGTTTATGTACGAGCCTTAAGTAATAAGAGTTTGTCATCAAGATGAGAACCAATCGTCTTCCCTGTTCGAAAAACTACGCAGAAAAGTTTTAAAACATAAATTCCAATCAGAACACCGGGAGCAATGCATTATTTTTTGAAAATCATGAAAATGGGAAATATTTCGAACTTCGTTGGCACTTGGCCTATTTTTTAAAATAGGTAAAAGTTTTTGTCATAAATTAAAATATCAATAAATAAAACATAAATTTCAATCATACGACTAGAAGTGATGCATTATTTTTAGAAAGCAAGGAGAAGAATAATTTCCAACTTTGCCGACATTTAGCCTCATTGAAAAAATGGATAAGAGTTTGTGATCAAAATGAGACCTTGTGCCTCGGTGGCTCAGACGATAGCGCGTCGGACATCCATGCAGGTGGTCTGGAGTTCGATCCCTGAGCCGGGTACCAATGTAAATTTTTCTATGTACTTCTACCGGGGCTTCGATGGTTCGGAACCCACCTTAAAATGTAGGTCCCCTCAGAAGAAGCTGATATCGGACCAAGTTGGGGCTCCATGTCGAGGGGACTAGCCTTGAAGGTCGAAGCTGATTCTGTGAAGACTCAAAATGAGTCAGCGTTCTTTTTGCGCTTGGGGGCTCCCACAGGGGGCACCACGCTCGATGGTCGCTGGCCGATTTCTAGTACTGAAAAAACACATACACTTACATAACACACCAGGAAAGTGCTTCGAATCTGTGTATCTACCTGATGACCTCAGAGGGATCGCTCCGTACACCCTAGCCTGCTTGGGAGGCTGCCGAATGGCAGAGTGGGTGAGTATGACTTTGCCTGATCAACAAAGGAGGACGTCATTTACTGTGCGGTATGCCATGCACCTGAGAGGTATAATCTCAGAACGTTGATAACAACGAAAACTCAACGTGATCCAAAAACATTCGGCGAAGGATGGCCGGATTCGGAGTACTGCCTTGAGGATAAACACGGGTATGGCACAATAGGCTTTATAGCTTGAGCGTCAGGGGTAGGGACCTCACGCCTCCCGCCTACATTACAACTAACTACTAATTAAAAAACTACCGAAAAAATGTTTGAAACTCAAATTTCAATCATGCGAATTGGTGTAGTACATTCTTGCCTGCAAATAATGAGAAGTTTCAATAATTTCCAACTTTGCTGACTTTTTGACTCTTCTAAAATATGATAAGATTTTCTCATCAAAATGAGACTTTGTCTGCTTTTTTTCCTGTTTGAAAAAGTCCTCAAAATATTTTTTAAACATAAATTTCCATCATACCACCGGAAACAATTAATTATTTTCTGAAACTTATGAGGTGAGATTTTTAAAAATAGGTCAGAATTTGTCGTCTAAATGAGACCTGCCCTGTGGTATTTTTTGATCGAAAACCTACCAATCAAACTTTTAAAACATAAATTTTAATGACGCCTCTGGCAGTGATACATTTTTATAGAAAGCGAAGAGAAGTCTTATTAATTCACAACTTTTTTGACCTTTGGCCAATTTTTAAAAATCGGTAGTTATTTGCTGAAAATCTGAAAATCATGAAAAGTGTCAATAATTCCCAACTTCGGAGAATTAGAAGACACTAGACTCCGTCTGATGTCTAGTCCATGTGAAAAAATACTCAACATACTTTTAAAACATCACTTCCAATCGTGCCGCCGACAGTAATGTATTATTTTCTGAAAGTCATGAGAAGCGTAAGAAATGTCTAAATTTTGTGGCTTCTCTGTTTGAAAAACTACCTAAAATGCTTTTGAAACCTCAATTTAAGTCATGCCATCAGGAGTAATGTACTATTTTCAGAAATCAAGAGGTTTTTGTGATCAGGAACAATAATTCTAATCGGGCGTCAAAATGAAGCCTTATCTGTTCAATTCCTTGAAGAAAAAACTACTAAAATAATTGTTGAAACATAAGTTAGACGAATAAATGACTAATTGCAATAAGTAATCATCTAATTAGGATTGAATCGGTCTTTAATTTTGCACGTATGTATCAAAAATTTCCAAGAAATTTTTTTTTGGGCAGAATTTTCATCTGAGGCGAAGATGCTGGTCGACAACGTTTGGCGACGCTTTTGATTGGGTTCGTTCATTCGCGAAAAATATTTAAAGTAAAATGAAACCTATCGGTAAGGATGTTGTTCCAGAATTTTTCTTTGGACGTGTGTGCATAGTTAAAATTGCACCCCAGGAAAAATAAGTTCGAAATTTATCGTGCATGCGTGCAGCAGAGAGGCACGGTTAATTGACTAATTACAATTGAATTATAATTAAAATAATGAACACAAATAATTTAAGATAATTCAATTGTTTGAAAGGACTGTATAAACATTCAGAGAATTCAAAAAACATTAAAGAGTTCCAACAGATTCAAAGTCTCAGATTTAGGAGAATTCAGATAATACAAAAGATGTGCAGGAGTTCAAACCCAGTGGGCACAAAACCATGAACACCCCAAGAACGTCCTTGGAACGTTCCTAGAACATCGAATGCCAGTCCGATCCACGTCTGTGAGACGTCCAATGTCCTAAAGATGTCTTAAAGACATAGGACGTTCTCGGGACATCTTTCGTACTGACATTAAAAGTCTTAAAAGCATCCCTAGGATGTTCAAAAGACAATTTCCAAAAGACGTCTTACGAATGTACCAAAGACGTCTCTATGACATTTTTAATTTCTTTGCCCACTGAGAAGTAACTTAAAATATATTCTAATGATTTCAAGATAATTTTAAAACATTAAAAGTCTCGTGAGAATTCAAAAAATTCAGAACAGTTTGAAGAGTTCAGAAAAATTCAAAAGAATTCAGAGCATTCAAAAGAATTCGCAGAGCGCAAAATAATTTACAGAATTCAAATGAATTCAGATAATTTCAAAAGAGTTAAGAGAATACTAAAGAATTCATAGAATTTAAAAGTTTACAGAGAACTCAAGAAAAATTCAGACAATTTAGATGATGTCAGAGAATTCAGAATAATTTAGGAGAGTTCAGAGAATACAAAAGACTTTCAGAAATTTAGAACAATTCATGGAAGTTAAAATAATTTAACATTGAAAAACAAAAAAAATGGAGTGATTTCGTGAGAATACAATAAATTCAGAACAGTTCAAAGTGTTCCGAAAATTTTGAAGGAATTCAAAGAATTAAGAAGAATTCAGAGAATTCAGACAAATTCCGAACATGCAGAAGAATTCAGAAGAATCCAGATAATTCATAAGAATTTCGAGAATTCAGAACATTCAGAGTATTCAGAAAATCTAGAGTATTTAAAAGAATTTAAACAATTGAGAAGAATTCAGAAAATTCAGAAGAATTCAGAGAATTGATTAGAATTCAGAGAATATAAAAAACTTTGAGAAATTCAAAATATATCATGGCGTATTGTAAAGGTTTCAAGAGAATTAAAAAAAATGTATTAGACCGAATCAATTTCAAATCAGGCAGGTTCTACACTTAAAGTCGCAAAATCACTCGGGGACAAAACATGATGTTTTTTAGAGAAAATTAGGCACAATTTATAATATATTTAATAACAGATTTGTACAATTAAAAGAATTGACTACTCTGCTGCAAATGTAGTATCCGCAGAAATATGGAATTTTTTTATTTTTCTCGGAAATGGTACAAGATATCATAAGTGCGTAAAGGAACTTTTAGTAGAACTTTTTTAACTGTGCCCGTATAAAACTCACAAGATATTTTTTTAGAAAATCGACCTGAATCTGAAAAAAATATTAAATATCTCAATCAGGTCAAAAGTTATATAAGTTTACAGAAAAAATGGGGATTTCTTTGTAAAACGAAGCTAAAAATTCAAATACGCATAACTTCGTAACTATTTTTTTCACACATCTCAAAACTACGTATTGCCTAATTTCCTTTAAAAACAACATGTTTTGTCCCCAAGAGATTCTGCGACTTCTAAGGTAGAACCTGCCTGATTTGAAATGGATTAGGTCATTAGAATTCAAAGGAGCACAAGTGAATTCTAAGAATGAATTGGGATTCTAAGAATTCGTTTGAATTCCACCGATTTGCAAATGCTTGAAGGAATTCAAGATAATTCAGCGCGTATTCTAAAGATCTCGAAAGAATTCAGAAAACTGAAAAAGAATACAGATAATTAAAAGAAGAGAATACAACAGAATTCACACAATACGAAATGTTTCAGAGAATTCGAAAGAATTCAGACAATTCAAAAGTTATCAGAGAATCCAGAATAATTCAGGAGAACTCAAGGAATACAAAAGACTTGGAGAATTACAGAACAATTGATGGTGTATTGTAAAGATTTCAAGATGAATAAAGAAAACTTCAAAATTTCTGTAGAATTCGTATGAATTATACAGAGTTGAAAATATTCAATGAAAGTTGAAATAATTCAACGTATATTCAAATGATTTCAAGATAATTAAACTAGCTGTGAATTCGGTCTCGAGTGTTTCCACTTTGTTTGTATTTATAATTATATGGTGCTCATTTCACGAGCACTTTGCTTCCCGTTAGCAAATGTATTTGCTTCCTCATAGAGGAAGCATTAGTTATTTTTTTCAATAATAGACAAACCAAAGTCTTCATTTTGCTCAATTTAAAAATAGAAATTTACCAAAAATGAAAAATTATAAAATAATACAAAAAATGTTTAAATACAAAGACAAATCAGACAAATCAAATCTTGCGTTTGAAATAATAATTTTTTGAGCTGGAAAAGGGAAAGGAAAAGTTCTGTCGCACCCTATCCCTTTCCCAGCTATATGATTTCTTCACAAAAATTGTCATAATATTACTCTATTTGAAAATGTATGATCAAAGTCTTTTCTATTCATGCATCAACTTCAAATTATGTCGATAAAAAAAGTTTTTCTGTTTGTAACTGACGATTCAGATATTATAAATGAGCAGAACTTCCCTAATCTTCAATAAAGTGTATTATTATTATTATTATTATAGATCAATCGATTTGCATCGAATCAAGAGATTTTTGCCGTTCTTGCATCAATTTTGAATTATGTTACTCAAAAAAGGTTTACTATGAAAAACCGTGTTTTCAAATATTATGCAATGTCACAATTTCCATACTCTTCGATAAAATGTATTAATATTATAGGTCAATCGATTCGTCTCGAATCAACACATCTTTTCTGTTATTGCATCAACTTTGAATTATGTTAATGAAAAAAGTTTTACTGGAATGGAATGGAAGCTTCTAATGTGTCCCCTAAGGGTTTACATTTTTCTTGTATCTCTTCCCTATTCCTTTAGACACCCCCCCCCCACACACACTTACTTGGTGGTGGGAGGGGAACCTACAGTTTAAGGTGGGTTCCGAACCACCAAGAGCAACAGCCTTAAGTACTTAGAGAACCTTTTTCTCTAGAGGTACCGGTCCCACGACTCTCCGGAGATGAACAACTCCCTTGCTAGGCAAGTGTTCACCGCATGGGCCACCGAGGCTCTTCCAGAGTGCGAGGCGGGAATCTAACCCGCAAGCCGACGGAGTAGGTCCAAAGCCTACGCCTTAACCCCCACGAACATCGTCCCACTAAAAAAGTTTTACTATGAAAAAACGATTTTCAAAATATATAAATTACCATAACTTCCCTACTCTTTGATCAAATAAGTTATTATTATAGGTCAATCAATTCGTTTCGAACCAAGTTATCCTTTATATTCTTGCATCAACTCTGAATTATGCTAATGAAAAAAGTTGTACTAAAAAAAACCGATTTTCAAAATATATAAATTACCATAACTTCCTTACTCTTTGATAAAATGCATTATTATTATAGGTCAATCGATTCGTTTCGAACCAAGGAATCTTTTATATTATTGCATCAACTCCGAATTATGCTAGTGAAAAAAGTTTTACTATAAAAAACCGATTTTTAAAATATATAAATTACCATAACTTCCCTACTCTTCAATAAAATGTATTAATATTATAGGTCAATCGATTCGTCCTGAACCAAGGAATCTTTTACATTCTTGCATCAACTTTGAATTATGCTAATGAAAAAAGTTTTACTATAAAAAACCCGTATTTTCAAATATTATGCATTACCATAGCTTCCTTACTCTTCAATAACATTTATTAATATTATAGATCAATCGATTCGACTAGAGTCAATACACCTTTTCTGTTTTTGCATCAACTTTAAATTATGTTAATGAAAAAAGTTTTACTATAAAAAACCGATTTTCAAAATAAATAAATTACCATAACTTCCCTACTCTTTGATAAAATGCATTATTATTATAGGTCAATTGATTCGTTTCGAACCAAGGAATCTTTTATATTCTTGCATCAACTCCGAATTATGCGAATGAAAAAAGTTTTACTATAAAAAACCGATTTTTAAAATATTATTGAGTGCTAGAAAAAAATGCAATAAATATTTTCAGAAATCCGTCAATCAGTTTCAAGATATTGGTGAGGAAAATAAGCTCTCCAAATTGCGTCAATTTATCTGCAACCGTTTTCTAGTTATCGTGTTCACAAAAAAGCGTGACATCCACACACACATCCACACACACACATCCGGACAATTGCTTAGAACATTGTATTAGACATTTTTAAATTAGGGAGGGTTTAATTAAATGAATTTAAAAATTTTGAAAAATGTTACCATTACAAAGCTTCCTATATGAGGAAGCAAAAGCATCTTAAAAAATTCCGTGATATCGTGAATTCAACATTTCAGAACGGTTTAGAGAGATAATATCGGGAGAGTTCAGAGAATCAAGAAAAATTCAAAGAATAAGGAAGAATTCATAGAATTCAAAAGATTTTAGAGAATTCAAAAGAGTTTAGAGAATTCAGAAAATTCGGAAGAATTCAGAGAATTGAGTAGCTGAACGGGAATTGGAATCTCTGAAGAAATCAAAGCCCTTTCCTTGTTCTACAAACTCTGGTCATTTAGACTCGCAAGCTGCTCATCGTCAGATTGCGACGGCGAGCTATAGCATCTAGAACGTACGCCAATCCGGCGGGCCGTACTCAGTCTGTGAAAAAGGGTCTGTCCGAGCCCCTTCGGTAAATATTGAATGGAAAAATTTCGTGGTGGGAAGGCAGAACTTTTAATAGATACCGAATGCGAATAAATCTTTTAAAAGAATCGGGCCTACTGGGAAAACTACGACGCGATAAAACACAGATTTTTAATTTAACTGGAATAGAAAGTGACATGTTAAAGACTGGCGGATCAATAAAAGTACTTATTAACGGCAGGGAAACTGAATTTTATTTGGTACGTAAGGCTTTTCCTATCACTTCTTGCGGAAGATTAGGAATGAATTTCTTGAGAACGGATTCAGCAACCATGACATTTTCCGATGAAAAGCTCACATTAAAAGTACAATCAATCAATTTTATGCAAAACGACACAATTCAGCTTCCCGTGCGAACACGCAAATTAATCACCTAACAGGTAAAAAATTCTGTTTTAAAAAAAGGATATTTCAGCAAAATTGACGCGGGTAATGGGGTTTTTTTTTGGCCAAAATCTCATTAGACCAAAGAACGGTTTAATCAAAGTATTTGCAATAAATTCATCCTTACACGACGCTATAGAGCACAAAATTCACATTAAGGACGAAATTCCAACTTTTCAGAAGCAATTTCTTCCTGCGGAAGCTCTCAACGAGGAGACTATGAACCAAACAGGGGATTTACTCTTTAGCGAGTTCATAGAGGATTCAGATTCTACCTATAAATCACCTGTCTGGATTGTCTCTAAAAAGCCCGATCCTGAGGGGAATAAACGCTGACGCATGTATCCCTTACCAAATATAACCCATACATTGTACCAGTTAGGAGGGGCGAAGTATGTCTCGACCTTGGATCTTGCTTCCGGCTTCCATCAGGTTAAAATGTATCCTGATTCAAAGGCCAAGACAGCGTTTTCTACTTGTTATAGACATTACCATTTTAGTAGAATGCCGTTTGGACTGAAGAACGCTCCAGCCACTTTCCAACGGCTGATGGATAAGGTGTTGTCCGGCCTCTAAGGAGTAGAACTTTTTATATGCATGGACGATATCGTCCTGTATTCAAACTCCTTGGAGGAACACAGCCGTAAGTTGAGGAAGCGTTTACAACGACTACATGATGCAAATTTGACCCTTCAGTCTGATAAGTGCAAGTTTTTGCAAAAGGAGGTTGCTTATCTCGGCCATGTAATCTCTCAAGATGGGTTAAACCCGATTAAAAAAAAGTGGAGGCAGTAAGAAATTTTCCTCGTCCTAAAAGTTTGAAAAATATCAAGCGATTTTTAGGACTTGCTGGGTATTGTCGACTTTCATTCCTAATTTTTCAACAGCAGCCAACCCGCTAACGAACTTATTAAAAAAGGGTGTCCGATTCGCATGGACCGAAAGTAAAAAAGGCCTTTGTTGAACTAAAATATAGAATGTCTTCTTTCTCTCTTTTAAATTATCCAAAGTCCAATAGGGGAGGACTGGCCGATCGCGTACGAATCTCGCACCTTAACCGACCACGAAGTAAATTACTCTACTATAGAGAAGGAACTCCTAGCCATCATATTCTGCGTAGAAATCTTTCGCCCTTATCTACATGGTAGAAGATTTACTCTCGAAATCGATCATAGACCACTCGTCTGGATGCATAATATCAAAAATGCAGGTTCCAAACTGATGCGCTAGTGACTTTGACTCAGCGAATTTCAACACGATGTCGTTTATAAAAAGGGAGAGACTTTGACGCGAATTACGCAAATTAACCCAGCGAAGATCTTGATCCACTCGATCCTACTATCCAGAACGTTTACAAGGTGTTGATACTGCAAGATCTACAACCTGTGCCGTTTACTCTCGACTTCATCTCAAATCAGATTAATCATATAATTGAAGAGGGATTTTTGGGTTCAGAAAACTACTTTACAGAAACCGATTTGTTCGATGAAAGTGACGAGCAGTATGAAACCGTTAGTGAATTTGATGAGAGCGACCTTGATACCGTAAAGAAGAATCCCCTAAAATTCGCTAGGCGAAGAACTGATGATAATGGGTGCCAAACCTTTCAGTCACAGGGTGGACCCCGTGTAAGGTGGAAGGAGGACCGTTAGGATGAGGACTCCTAAGCTGGCTGGGGCCATCGGACCGATCGGTGAGGTACACGATAATAATATTTTATATCAAGTCCTTCTGTCGAAAGGTGGACCCCGTTTAAGGTGGAAGGTGCCCGTTAGAATAAGGGCTCCAAAGCTGGCTGGGGCCATCGGACCGACGGTAAGATATCTGATAACGGTGTTAGCGGTAGCTGATATGCTCGTACTGAAATCGAACGAGATAATTATGATAAAAGGGAGAATGTTAAATTCCCTGACAAACCTGACGATAACGAAACTCTTAAACCTTACGTCCTTTCAGATGATAGACCTGACTCCAGAAACAGTTTCGACTCTCGGAACTCGTGCGAACTTTGTAAGAATAAAGCGAGACAGAATAAGAGCTTAATTGAAATAGAAAGATCAATACGTGAACTATGCAAAAATAAAAGTAAACAATACATTTTGGACAGTGAAATGGACGCGGTTCTTCCCTATCACCGGTGTTTTCCTATAGGCGAAAATAAAAATCCCGACGCGAGTATTGAAAATCATGCCATGACTGACGAAAACGAAGTCGCCGAAGCATCAAACGAAAATACTAACGCGATCAGAGAAAATTCAGATGTGATAAACGAAAATTTTGGCGCGAATAATGAAAATAAAATTCTTTCAAAGAACAATGAAATGAACTGCCTTCACCAAATTCCAAAATATCATGCCTTAAAAATAGTAAGGATAAACTTTACATGCGTCACTATCACTTAATACAGTTTATTCCGGCGAACTGCAAATTAACTACCGAAACGAGTCAAGAATCAGCGAGAATAGATTTAGTTAAGATGATCTAAAACACGAGCCTGAGGAAAATTTGCATATCGGTAGCGTAATAGTCTATAAATACGATCACGAATGTGTTTTTAATCTGATTATCAAACAGGCGTTTGACTCGAGACCCTACATTACGCATATTGCAAATATTTTGGTCGCCCTCAAATACACGATGGATGAATTAAAAATAAAAACGGCTAGTATCTCGCGAGTAGGTAACGGTTTGAATCAAATTTCTTGGCCCAGTATCAAACAATTATTTTAAAAATTTTTTGGGAGAAGAGATTACAAAATAGCCGTTTGCGATGGAAAAATCGAAATTCCGCCATAAAACGATTAACTTGCAATAATTAAAGAATACCATAATTTGGTCGTAGGCGGACATAAAGGCTCTGCAAAGACGTATGAGAGAGTTAGGGAACATGTTTATTAGCCCAATGTACGCGATGATATTAGAAAATTTACACAGAACTGCGAAGAATGTAAGAGGACGAAATTGGTTCGTGCAAAAACGCGACCGCCCATGCGAATTACGGACACCCCTACTGAAGCGTTTGAGAAGATACAAATCGATATCGTGGGAATTTTACCTGAAACTGAACGCTGAAATAAGTACAGTTTAACCATATAGGATAATTTGACAAAATACGCGGACGCTATTCCACTCATGAATATTGAATCTACTACAATTGCAATGGCTCTCGCAGAGCATTTTATTGTGGGATTCGCGTGCCCTCGAAACATTCAAACTAACCAAGGTAGCAACTTTACTAGAAAAGTAATGGCTACCTCTTGTCGAATTTTCGAAATAAGGCAATTAAAATCAACTGCCTTCCATCCGCAATCGCTAGGCTCTTTAGAGCGTAGCTACCACGTTTTAGTGCAATATTTAAAACAATATTGCGAAAAGATTAATTGGGATATATGGGTGAAATGCGCCATTTTTTCCTACAACACATCCAAACACGAGGGAATGAGGTTTAGCCCACGCCAGTTGATTTTTGGGAAGAAAGCAATAATACCTTCCGAATTTGCAAATGAGGAAATACCTCTCACTTATAAAATGTTCCTAACGACAAACTTATTAAAACACAAAGTCGTGCTCGTGAACGACGTCAGCTCGCTAAGGAAACGTCTAAGCGATATTACCACGAAAAGCAAAACGTTCGGAATTATATGGTCGGTGAAATGGTATTTTTAAAAACAGTACTCGAGACTCTAAACTTGATCCTGACGAAAATTTAAGTCCTTATGAAATTACTCAAGTTTTTCATGATCTGAATGTAGAGTTGAAACTAGATTGGGGAAAGTTCAAAATCACACAGGTAGCCTATTGATCTAATATTACCGTGTTTACAATCTACAACGACAACGACAGACAGCGAAGTAAAATCCATTTTTTTAAATCCATTCCGTAAACGTCGAGATTTGAAGAAATCCACGAAAGTCAAGTTTCACATAAAACCAATACTATTTCATTGAGATCACCACGTGAAAACTGAAAAATACGATTCAAAAATACTTTACATTGAACCATCCTAATATATAAAAAAACTCTTACTTTAGAGGTAGTTTCAGTTGCTCTGCATTTTTCGCACAAATCTTGAGATCATCCATTTAAGATACATGAGTGACCTCATGTCTTCAATATTCAGATTTGCCGCCGAAGTATCCTTGTGAATTGCGAAGGGCGAGAGATAGTACCAATAGCGTCCGGCAAACTATGAGAGGGCTTATGGTGTTACCCTAAAAGACGCCCCTCTGGAAGATGACGCTGTTAGTTGTCTCACGATGTCTTCCAGACGAGATAGTAAATCTGGTTTTCCAAAGAGGCATCAATCTCTCTATGCATCGCACTATGTGTGGGTGAACCTTTGAGCTTTTCAAGGACCGATGATAAGTCTATGGGAGGTTGAATCGAAAGCTTTAGTGTAGTCAATCTACGTGATCAACAGGTGGCGCTTGTAGAATGTAGCGTCTTTTCAGAAGCACATATCGATTATCAGGTCACACAGATCCGATTGTCCGAACAATCCGATTATTAAAGGATATCTGTCAAGATCTTACACAGCATGTTCAGACAAGTTACTCTTCTTCGGCAAGAAACTTGTGCGTCCATCCACCAACCACTCCGGAATAGGCTTTTCTGAATTTAGATAAGAGGTGAAAATGCGGGTCCAGATGCTGTTCTAGAATAGTTCATCATGACCCTAATTACTTTTTTGCTCTTCGATGGTGATATGTAGGCAATCTTCCTCAGGCGTTATGAGGTAACTCCACAGTTCCTTGAAGCTAGGAAATAAGCTAAGGGAAATAGAGCCGAGGCTAAAGATCCGATGGAAGAGGAAACATTAAAAGGAACACGCGAAATGATGATAGAAGTAGTGGGAATATATGGAGAAAAGCAAGAGAAAAGAGGAGAGGAAATAAAAAAAAATTAAGCGGGAAATGGACGAACTTAGAAAAGAAATGAGGAAATGGGAAAAAGTTAGGGAAAAGCTAGAAAAAAGCATGCACACGTTGGAACAAAGACTAGCAAAGCAGGAAGAGACTAACAAAAAGGTTTGGACAGTAGGATAAAAAAATAGAAAGCTCGAACCGGGAATTTGGAGGTGGGGAGAGTGGGAATAAGTAGAAGGAAAGGCTGAGAAAGAATAGAAAAAAGAATAGAAAGGAAAAAGAGAGAAGAAATAAAACTAGGAAAACTAGGAGCAAAAGGAACAAGACATATAGAAACAAGAAATGGTAGGAAACAAAAAGAGACGAGGAACGAAAGTGGGGAAGATTAGAGGATATGCAACTGGAATATAGCAGGCTTGGAAACAAATGATAGGGAGCTTATGAGCATTTTGACATAATGGGATGTACCAGTAATGACGGAGAAGTGGCTACGTGATAGAGATGGGAAAAAATAAGGAGAACATTACCAAGAGGCTACAAATGGCAGGTTAAAAATGCAAAGAGGAGCAATAAAAAAGGCAGAGCAATGGGAGGAATGGTGACGGGAGTAAGGAACGAATGTATAACACGGAAGGATAAAAAAGGTGAAACCAGAGGAGATGACAGAACTGATTAATTAGTATTAATTAAGGAGATTTTAATGCGAGAACAGGAGATAGAAGAGGAATGGAATGGGTTGTGAAGCGCGGAAGAAACCCCAAAGACAAGATACTGAATGGGCAGGGAAAGAAATTTTTAAAGAGCCTAGAGGAGATGGGATGGTTTATCCTAAACGAAAATATAGAGGGGGATGAAGCAGGGGAATATACACATTGAGGAGGGAAAATGGGAACAGTAATTGATTATGTGGTAAAAAGGAAGCAAAAGTAAAAAGAGCAGGAAGAGGGGATTGGTCAATGGAAAATAAAGAACAGTTTAAGGAAAAGGTCAGGAATATTAAAATGGGGGAAACGAAATGTAAACGGGGAGATAGAAATAATAATAGGAGAAATAAAAGGAATATTAGAGTGCACAAGCACAAAAGAAGTTAGTGAAGGAGGGGACAGAAGTCGATAGGATGAGGAGTGTGAACAGAAGAAGAAGGAAGTGAGAAGGGAATTAAGAAAATGGAGAAAAGGGACAAGTAGTGGAGAAAAAAAGGAGAAAAAAGGAGTATACTGAGTTGTGTGATAAAAAAAACAGGAAAATAAAAAGTTTGAAGAGGCGGAGAAGACTAGAACGGAAGGAGAGGTTTAGAAAGTGGTAAATAGAGATCGACGAAGGAAAAAAGTAAACCAGGATATTGAGATGGTAGAATGGAAAAAATATGTTATGGAATTACTAGGAGGGGTAGAGAGGAAAGTTAAGAAAGGAGGAAAATATGGTAGGGAAATAGATGAGCAGGAGGACATTACAAGAGAGGAAATAGTCAAGGTATTAAGGATAATGAAAGATGGAAAGGCACCTGGTATAGATGAGGTTCCAAATAGAGTCTGGAAATGTGGGGGGACAGAATTAAAGGAATGAGCATGGATAATGTGCAATAGAGTATGGAGAGGATAGAGGTGGCCAGAGTTATGGAAGGAAGGAGTACTGGTAGCCACATTGAAGAAATGCGAAGGGAAGGAGGTTAAAGATAAAGGGAGAAAGGAGCAATGATAGCAATGTTCGTGAACTTAAAGGCGGCGTTTGACTCATTAGACCGAGGCTAGATAGAAAAAGTTATGGTGAAAAAGGGGATAAAAGAGGGATTAATAAAGAGAGTGTCGGACATTTTTAGAGAGACAAAGAGCAGGGTAAACGTAGGAAAGCCAGTAGGAGATAGTTTCTGGTTGGTGAGAGGAGTAAGGCAAGGATGTCCTCTGTGCCCACGTTTATTTAATATATTATTATCAGACTTGGAAGAAGAAATGAAGTGAAAAGGATGGGCAGTAGTTATGATAGGGAACGAAAAGATTGGTATACGCAGACGACATTGTGTTGATGGCAGAGGATGAAGAAGGGATGGCGGGCTTAATTACAGGATTAGAGAAATACTTAGATGGGAAAAAGTTGAATTTAAATGTAGAAAAGACAAAGATAATGAGGTTTAGAAAAGAAGGGGGAAGGAAAAAAGAATGGACGGGAAGATGGAAGGGAATAAAGATAGAAGTAGAAGAGTTTAAATATTTGGGATATACCTTGCAAACAAATGGAGATCATAGAGCTCATATAAGAGAAAGTAGAAAAAAGGCAGCAGGGTTTATGAATCAGATATGGGGAATAGGAAAAAGAAGGTTTAAAAAATTGGAGAAGGAGAATGTGGTTATTTGATACGCTGGTATGGCCAGTATTATGTTATGGAGTAGAGATATGGGGATGGAAAGAAAAAGATTGAGATTTTACAAGAAAGGTATATAAGGTGGACGCTAGGGGTCGACTGGAGGACGCCGTGATATATGATAAGAGAAGAGCAAAGGGATAAATTAAGTACTGCAGCGAGAAAGAGGGCATGGAAAATTGAGACCAGGCTGAGAGAGGGAAAGGGAGGGGAGTCAGCGGGAAAGTGTTTGATGGAGGTAGAAGAAAGGAGATGGAGGACGATAGAATTAACGATATGGGAAGAAGAAGAAAGGAGGGAGTTCTTTAATGCTAGAGAGATAGAAGACGGGACTGGAGTAAACTATGCAGAATTGGAAAAAAGGGAGAGGGAAAGACAATTAATAGAAAGATGGGGGATGATTGAGGAATCAAAACATAATAAATAGTATAAGATGATAAATAAAGGAAGGCGTACCAAAGTATTTAGAAAAGGGTTGGAGAGAGAGAAGATGGACGAGAATAGTAAGATTTAGATTGGGAAACGAGGTAACGGAAAGAATTAATTGGGAAAAGAAAGAGAATAGAAAGTGCAGAATCTGTGAATGGGAAGAGGAAACATGGTATCATGTATGGGAAAGATGTAGGAAAGGAATGGAAGATAAAGAATTTGGCAAGAGAATGTGGTAAAGATTCTAGGGGAGGATGGATTGGGGGAAGATAGATGAAGGAGTTGGAGGGGGCTAGAGCAGCGAATTAGAAAGATTGAACAAATGCATGTGAAAAAATGGCAAAATGGAGGTACAAGAGAGGTGAAAGGAAAAGGAAACGGAATTTGCTTAGAATAGAAGCGTGACGATTTGTATGTAATGGTTATGTAATAGCATAAGTAGATTAAGATACGATTGCGTTGTCGCCCTCTCTCTCTCTCTCTCTCTCTCTCTCTCTCTCTCTCTCTCGCTTGCACTCTCGCTTGCAATCTCGCTTTCGATAAGAATCTAGATTTAAGATTTTCTGTAAATGAATGTAAATAACTGTAAATTGTAAGGATAAGATTTTATAATAAATATTATTACAAATAATTCATGAATAAAGAAGAAGAAAAAGTTTGGTAAAATTAAAAGTTTACCTTAAAATTTTCCAGATATTTTTTGACAATTTTGGAAATACTTTGGAGTGTTTCGCAAATCTTTTAAAATATGGTCTTAAAATAAATGTTTCAAATTAACAAATTATTTTAAATTCTGCCAAAGAATTCTGTATTTAGGATGTAATATCAGTGAAGACGGCTTTCCGAAATACATATAAGCGTCTACTGTATTCGTTTGGGATGGTTCCACGGGCGAAGCACGAGCTCAAGGTCCTCGACATCGCCACACGTAAGATCATGCATACGCAGAAGAGCTTGCATATCAACTCGCCCGTTCCACGCCCATACGAGTACATCCCACGCCGAAAAGAGACGATTGGCAACGGAGCTTTCCCTTACACAGCTGCGGAGCAGGCGGCCAAGACAGTTGGCCTTATCTCCAGAGACACAATGCCGCCTTGAGAGTGCTTTACGCTCTTGCGGTGCTAGCAGCGACCGGCCCTGCCGAACGCTCCGAGAGAGACAAAAGTCCATTGTCGAGAACGATAAGAGCCGCATTTACTGGAACTACAGGTTCTCGACAATAGTCCCCATTACACACTCGGTGACTGACACCGTTCTCTTTGACTTCGAGAAACGAACCAAATTCGTGATAGAATTCTCGGCTCCGGCCCACATCACAGTCAAGGAGAAGGAAAAAAAAGAGAGGTATCGAGACCTTATCAGGAGGCTGCGGCGCACAGTGGGTTGAATCGGAAATTTACTATTCAAAATCATCTACAGCCTACAATTCTTAACCGATTTTCAAATTTTTTGTTTGGAAGTGATAAGAAATAGTTGTATAAGAGTGTATATGGAATAGATTTTTTAATTTCTATAATTTTCTATTTTTTATATAAATAACCAAAGAGCGAAAATGAGCCACTTTTTAATTATTTTTTTTTTATCTTCAAATAAATAACAAAATGTCAACATCGTGAAAATTTTGCTTGCAAATTATATTTGTGAATTGAATTTGCTTGATTTTATCGACAGGATCATATTTGATCATGAAGATTTGTTTTCTGGTATACTTTGTTTATTTTATAAACAAATGCATGGTTCAGACCTTTATTGTCAGATAGTAATTGTTTTTCATTCTTAGTGCCTTCAAATCATATTAGTGAAAGTATTTAATGATAAAGATTGGTCATTCGATATTATTTGCTTATTACATCAACAAATTTTATGAACAAATGCATAGTTTGGTCATTTATAGACAGAAAGTAATCGCTTTTCTCTCCCCTCGTCTTCAAATTACATGAGTAATGATGTTTAGTGACAAAGAAATGTCAATTGAAAATTATGTGCTCATTGTAAGAACAAAATTTTATAAACAAATGCATAGTTTGACCATTTATAGATAGAAAGTAACCGTTTTTATTTCTGATCGTCTTTAAATTATATTAGTGGTGATTCTTACTGATGCAAACTTGTCATCCAATATTATTTGTTCATTCTATAAACAAATTTTATAAACAAATGCATAGTTCGGGAATTTATGGGCAGAAAGTAATTGTTTTTCTCTCTAATCGTCTTCAAATTACATCAGCAGTGATTTTTAGTGACGAAGAATTTTGATTCGATATTATTTGTTTATTTTATGAATAAATTTTATAAACGAATCCATAGTTTGGCCATTTATAGAAATAAAGTAAACGATTTTCTTTCTTAGGGATCGTCCATATATTACGTAAGACGTTTTTCTTTTGTTTAAATAAAGACGAGATTAAAATTGCTGTGAAGTTGAGAAAGACACAACGATATAAACAAAAGAAAAACGTCTTACGTAATATATGGACGATCCCTTATCGCCTTAAAATTATATTATTTGTGGTGTTTAATTATGAGGATTTGTCATACGATAATATTTGTTTATTTTATAAGCAAATGCATAGTTTGGCCATTTGTAGACAGAAAGTAATCTTTTCTTATTGTTGCCTTCAAACGATATCACTGGAAATGTTTTGTGATGTTTTACAAGAATTAGCTTCCAAGTTATACTTGTAAATGCTCAAAAAAGAAGCGTCGGTGGCTCAGACGATAGGGCGTCGGACTTCCATGCAGGAAGTCTGGGGTTCAATCCCTGAGCCGGGTACCAATGGAAATTTTTCTATGTACTTCTACCGGGGCTTCGGTGGTTCGGAACCCATCTTAAACTGTAGGTCCCCTCAGAAAAAGCTGGTATCGTACCAAGGTGGGGCACCACGCTCGATAGTCGCTAGCCAATGTCGAGTAATGAACACACAAACATACACTTACATAAAACACCAGGAAAGTGCTTCGAATCTGTGCATCTACCTGATGACCTCAGAGGGATCACTCCGCACACCTGAGCCTGCTAGAGAAGCTGCCGAATGGCAGAGTGGGTGAGGATCACTTAGCCTGATCAACAAAGGAAGACGTCGTTTACTGTAAGAAAGATATGCCTGGCACCTGAGAGGTATAATCTCAGAACGTTGATAATAACGAAAACCTACCGAGCTCCAAAAAAACACTCGGCCTACCCCCGCCTACATTACAACTAAGTAACTATACTTGTAAATAATTTTAATAATTTCAGGATCCATCCAACGCATCACGAAACATTTCCAGTGACATCATTTTAAGGCAATAGCAAAAAAAAGATGACTTTCTGTCTACAAATGGCTGAACTATGCATTTGTTTATAAAATAAACAAATAATATCGAACGACAAGTCTTCACCACTAAACCTCATCATTTGTACAATTTGAAGACGATCAGAAAGAAAAACAATTGCTTTTTGTCTATAAATGGACAAACTATGCATTTGTTTCTAAAACTTGTTTATAAAATAAACAAATAGTATCGAATGACGATTATTCATAACTTAACACCACCATTTATATAATTTAAAGGCGTTAAGAATGAAAAACAATTACTGTCTGCCCATAAATTATCAAATTATGCATTTGTTTATAACATTTTCTCTATAAAATAAACAAGTAATATCGAATGATAAGTCTGTATCACTGAGAGTCACCTCTAATATAATTTAAAGACAATCAGAAAAAGAACTATTACTTTCTATATATGAATAATTCCAACTATGCATTCGTTATGGACTTTGTTTATAAAATAAAAAAATGATATCGATTGACAATTCTTCGTCACTGAACATCACTACTCATGTAATTTGAAGACGATTGGGGAAAAAACGATTACTTTCTGTCTATAAATGACCAAACTATGCATTTCTTTATAAAATTTGTTCATAAAATAAAGATATAATATTGAATGGCCAATCTTTATCACTAAATATTACTACTAACATAATTTAAAGCTAATAAGAAAGAAAACGATTACTTTCTGCCAATAAATGCCTAAACTATGCATTTGTTTATACATACATATAATTTGTTTATAAGGTGAACCAATTTTACCAGACAACCAATTTTCACGATCAAATATGTTCTTGTCGATAAAATAAAGCAATTTCAACTCACAAATATACTTTGCAAGCAAAATTTCCACGATGTTGACATTTTGTTAATATAATTTGTTTATAACAATTGGATTTGATATCCTGCTAATTATTTATATGCTTTAGATACTTCGAAATTCGTTTTCATCGAGAATGGGATTAATTAACTTATTTATTCAAAGATAAAAAATAAGAATTAAAAATGTCTTATTTTCGCTCTTTGTTTATTCATATCAAGAATAGAAAATGATTAAAATTAAAAAATCTAATTTATAGAAGCTCTTATGCAACTACTGTTGATCACTTCTAATCAAAAAATTTAAAAATCGGTTAAGAATTGTAGGTTGTAGGTGATTTTTAATAGTAAATTCGCGATTCAGCCCACTGTGTGGCGACTGCACCCAGAATGTTTTATTAAAATGATTGTCCTTGTGATCGGTGCTCTCGCAGGTACAAAGTCAACACTGGTTCGTAACCTCCAAGCCATACCCACGTGCCAAAAACATGCAGAGTCACTTGCGAGATGGATGCAGAGAGCTGCCATTCTTGGGTCGTTCCGTGTCCTCAACGCATACGAGAGTTTCGCCCACTCATCATTGCAATTCCGTCGTACCCTCTGGACACACATCTCACGGTCGTGAGGTGTGGCCATAGATGTAATTTACCGCGGTTCTACTGGGAGCCAGTATCATTTTCATGGATAGAAGTCGCTCCCAAGGGGGAACCCCGCGTGTGCATGTTTACATAAAAAAGTTTAAAAAATATTTATAATTCAATGAAGGTTTATATACTTACAGGCTCCCAGTAGTTGTAGGTCTCATCACAATCTGTTATGTTACACCACATTGCAGAGCAAAATCTGGCTGATAGAAGCAACTTGAATGCTGTATCTCCACCAGGATATATAAGCCGAATATCCGACGGTTCATCCAGTCTGAAAATAAATTCTATGATTTTCTATGATTTTAAAATATATCACATAGGTATGCGCACGTTTTTAATGGTCTTGTATTATTACTTCATTAGTTCAGACTCATAACAATTTTTCTTATGTAATTGAAAACACTTTATCCCAAAAATACCTACAAATAATTTTGTATAGTTAAAATTTCGTAATAAAAACATTTTTTTTCAAGATCGCTTCAGTAGATTGATTAAAATCAAATGCGGATAGAGGGGGTGGGGGATATTAGGCATTTCTAACAATCAACCACTGAGGTTTTGTGAAAACAGATTCCCCAATAAAAAGTTTCAGTTATAATGTTTTTATTAGGGGCCATTCACAAAATACTTCCTACATTTTTGAGGAACTTGAAACATACCCAACCCTTACGTGATTCTTTTTCCATTATTCTTAACATGGAGAATGATACTTTGGATACCTCACCCCCCTGAAACGTATCACGTATTTGTGAATGACCCCATGTAGTCCAGTCATCTGGTTGAAAAAATGAGATCAATCCGGTAATATTTGGAGGAGTAAATTTTTTCCCTCAAGTACTTCATTTGTGGTGTATAATAAGATGTCAGATTTTTTAACAAGGTTTTTCCCCCCAACACAGATTTTTTATTTTTTTTTTTGAAAAAGGTTCAAAACTAAAAAAAAAGTTTTCCATCGCCAACAGTCTAGGAGTTAGCACCTGTCGAAGGTGGCCGTTTTTGCCCTTTAAATGCAGGTGAATGTTAAGTGTTCAGGTTTTTGGATGTCACTGAAGTTCTCAAGGTTCATAAACGCAAATATAAAATATTTACAAATTACTCGAATAAATTTTTGGTGCTCAATTATCGTAAAAATAATTTAATATGTGATTTTAAATGGTAAAAACTCATAACATATTTATTATCTTAATGAAATAATCTATATTTGATATTCGGAAAAAATTCTAAAACTAAACATTCGGTTCTCGGACTTTGTTTAATTATTTACTTTTTTTATGTCAGGCAACAATAAAAAAAGATTTATCCCAATATTATTATCGGAAGACTGCAGTTTATCCCCTTCCATGCACTCTGAAATGTACAAGCAGATTCGAAAAAAATTATAAATTTCTTCTAAACATTCGGATCTCGAATTTTGTTTCACTAATTACTTATACTCGATGTCGGGCAATACCAGAAAAAGTTTCATCCAAATATTATTTTTTTTAACAATCCACTTTGGCCGCCCACGCACTCTAAAATGCATACGCAAAAAATTGAAAAAAATTCTAACTTTCCTCTAAACGTCTGGTTCTCAAATATTATTTCACTAATTACTTGTACTCGTTGCTCAAAAACACAAAAAAAAGTTTCATCCCGATATCCTAATCGGAAGACTGCGTCTTATCCAGACACGCCCACTGAAATGTAGGAAATAGTGTGTAGGCGGACAAAATGCCGTGTTTCGGTAAGGATATTGGGATAAAATTTTTTCTTCTGTTGTTGAACGTCCAATACAAATAATTAATAAAAGAACATTTGAGAACTAGTCGTTTAGAGTTAGAATTGTTTTCAAATTGTTAATAATTTATTTTGATGTTGTTGTTCTTGGTTGAGTGGTCTTCAGGGTTTCATTGTTGATCAAATGGTTTTCGTCCAGTGCTCTTTCTCCTTGAGGGTCTCTCTCTGTTCTTTGAGTTTCAGGCACTTTCCTTTTGGTGGTGGTGGGGAGTCGGGTGGTGGTGTGAAGCTCCCTTGTTGAGACTTTGTACCCTTTTTCTGGCTTTTCTGTATTCATCAAGGTGTAGGCGAGTATGGCCACTTACCGGGTGTTGCGTCGGTTGAATACCCAGTGCGTCTTGTGCACGGTTCGGGCAGTCAAGTCCGTCAAGTAAACTTAACGTCACCTTCAGTGCCTTGAGTGTTTGTTCAGTTATTTCCCGACTCAATCAACTCCTGGTGTTGTGGGGAGTGACGAGTCGGACGACGTATCACCTCCAGTTGCGTCGGGATCGATCATTCTTTTTTGGGTTCAAAAGGAGTGCCTGCTGGGATGGCTGAATTGGTTGATTCACCTTTGATGGATAGACGAGGTGTCGGTTCATATCCGGCTTCCAGTGAAACCTTCTTTAAGGACTCTTAGTTTTTGGATTAAATTCGACAGCAGGTATTTAGAGGTGTTTTCATAATCATGGTGATACATATTCTGGGGTCTTGTTCGTCGACTTTGACACGACTCAATGTGATCCTTTCGCTACCCCACGCCAGTCCGTCATTAAATAATTAACACAAATTTTCGTGTAAATTTCAGAGTGTTGGATGCACCAAACGCAGTCTTCCGATCATGATATTGGGATAAATATTTTTTTGGTGTTAACTCACATCAAATAAAAGTAATCAGTGAAAGAAAATCCGAGAACCAGGCTTTTAGTGGTATGTTTTTCGGAAATAGCTCGTTTCGTGAATACCACAAAAGAAAATTCTTGAGTTAAAAATAAATAAATATCCCGAACTCTTCCAAAAATACTCCTTTTTCTGTTCTTTTTTAACCGAAAATGCGAAAATCTTTTTTTTTAGAAATAGCAATTGAACAACGTCAAAAACCTTTTTTTTTTTAGCCCGCAAATTATAGGCCGGTTGAGACCGTTCGGAAAACGCCTAATTGAATAACTGACAAACGTCTATTGCACTTAATAGATTAAAATGTATTTATTAATAGTACATTGTGTTACAAGTGCGTGAAGTTGAAGATTCCAGGAGTGTAAAGTTTTTAACACGAGTGGAATGTCTTTCAGCACATGTCACACACGATATTTTTTGCAACAAATGCAATGAAAAATACGATATGGAGGTCAGTGGCGCGGGGGGTCCAGGGCGCAGCCCTGATGGTGGCGCAGGGGGCGAAGCCCCTGGCGGGGGGTTCGGGGGGCGAAGCCCCCTGACTGAAAGAAAACCACCAAATATTGAGTCACAATATTATTACATTAAACCTAAAAAAAAAACATTGAGTAACGTGCCCGCAGTGTTGAGGGTGCTAGACTTTTCGAGTTCGTCAAAATAGGCAAGGAGCACGTTTTCTGTTACAGAGGTTATTTCACTTGTTTGGCACCTGTATTCATATCGACTGGTCGGATTTTTGACAGCTTTTTATGAGCGTCATGAAAACAAATGTGGTCAGTTGAGTTGCCCGGAAAACGCCGCTTAATTGTTTCACATGCCGTGTGAATATTAATTTCCGAACTAAAGACAAACGCTCGTAAATGATTCAGTGCGGGAATGTTACATTCCCGCACGCTACTCTCACAGTAGAGGAATATGCAATTTTCCGTACGCTTTATGGACACGGAATATGGCCATTTTCATGCATGTGTTGCAAAAAGATATTTTTGTAAGTGTTATTTACAACAGAAAAACTAAATATTCTGTTTTAACGTGAACTATACCTTGTAATGTTTCCTTTTAGGAAATAAATGAACACAGGATTTGTGTTTTTTGAAATAAAAAATCTAACCTATTGAGGCGTTCGACTTGCCTCAAGGTACATAGCACGCCAGGTAAGAGATCGGCTAAGTAAATTACCCACGGACTATCACGGACATTACCATACGATGACATAACAAACAGTCTTAATCATTTCCGTAATCCAGTAAAGTCGCAAGAAGCGCTCTGAAGCTCAAGAGTAGGGACAAACCCATAGCGAGAAAACGCTCATAACAATAAAACCAAAAAGCGCGGCCATTTAAGGGATTTCGCCAAACATTCGAGGACTGTGATTCTCCCATTCTCCAATAGTTAGGCTCACCACAAAGACGAATATTCCTCGCTTTCTTGGAGTCTGTAGATTTATTAAGAAGGAAGAGACGAAATATTCAATCCATATAATTCATATTCTTATCTAAAGTAGTTTTCGGAATGATGCATAAATAATATTAAAGACAAAATTCACTGGATCAGAGTGACGCACAGTGGGCTGGGAGACCACCGAAAGTGGCCAAAAGTTAATTTTTTTTTTGCATTTATATGGAACTTGGTATAACCGGGTTTTAGAGGTCGCTGATTTCGAATTTGGCGTCAAAATTAATAAATTCAAAATGGCTGATCCAATATGGAGCATGAAATTCCTAAAATTTTACATATTCATATGAAACTGGGTGTGAGGGGGCTTCTGAGTTCGCTGATTTCGAATTTGACCTCAAAATTCATAAATTAAAAATGACAGATCCAATATGGCGCCTGAAATTTTTAAATTTTTACTTATTTATATGAAACTAGGTGTAAGGAGTTTTCTGAGGTCCATGATTTTAAATTTGACGTCAAAAGTCTCAAATTCAAAATGGCGGATCCAATATGGCGCCTAAAATTTCGAATTTTTTTTTTATTCGTAATTGTATTTGGGTTTGTATCAAACTTTGAAATGATACCTCTTGCCTCTCATTGAGTATCTCCGTCCACGTAAAACTCTTCTTCGTCGGTTAAGTCGAGTTCGTCTAAGTAAAAATTTAGAAATGTCAGGCGCCATATTGGATCCACCATTTCTAATTTATGAATTTTGACGTCAAATTTGAAATCAGCGACCTCAGAAACCTCCTTACACCAAGTTTCATATAAATCAGTAAAAATTTAGAAATTTCAGGCGCCATATTGGATCCGCCACTTTGAATTGATCAATTTTGACGTCAAATTCAAAGTCAGCGACCTCAAAAACCCTCTTATACCAAGTTTCATATAAATTCCAAACAAAAATTTGACTTTTGGCCGCTTTCGGTGGTCTTTCAGCCGACTGTGTGACGGTGGTTCCCCCCAGTAGTTTCTTCTTTGAAAAGTGTCTCTTGCTCATGAGTCTGTGGATTCACAAATGAGCACGAAAAATACCAAATTTTGCAATAAAATTGTTAAAAGGGTGCACTTGTCGCCGAAGAGTCGAGGGTTGTGGTTCTCCAATAGGTAGGCTCTCGACAAACATGAATTTTCCTCGCTTCTGTACTTAACAACAATAATCATTACAAAATTAGAAACAGATTTGGGGTGCAAGATACAGTTTTTTTAAAGTTTTGTTATTTAGCTGATTGCCCATTTTTTAAATAAAAGTTGTTCATGAAAAATAAAAAATTTAAAGGTTTTGCTTAAAAACTTTAATTTCCAAGTTTCTTGATTTTCAATAGTTAATTTTCAAATTTAAAAATTCAATCTTTAGGTACAAGTTCAAAAATGTTTTGTAATTAAATAATTTTGAACTAAGATAGTTCTAAATCGAATAATTTATAATCAATAAAATCTTCACAAATTGAACAACTTCTAAATTAACTACTATTATTAATAACATATATTTACAAAGTTCGTCAAACCTGAACCACTTTTAATCTAAGATTTTAAAAATGGAACTATGTAAATTTGAAATTTAACAAAATTAATTTGACCTTTCATACTTAAACCAATAAAGATTTTAAACGTTTAAAAGTAAATAATTTCAGATTGATGATTCATAAATTAGAGAAATGCAACCAATTTTAATTTTAAAGATTCATAATTATACTACATCAAATTTAATGCTCTTCAATTTCTAGTTTAAATTTATGAAGTTTTTTATAGAAATTCTTAATAACTGAACTGTTTTTATTAAACATTTGGTCAATGATTAATTTGTAAATGATTCATTTTAATCCCATTATAAAAAGGACGTGCATTTCGGCTAACTTGATGGGTAGTCCCTAAACCCTATTAGTCAATTCAGTTAGCTATTCATATCTAATGTAAGTCACAGTAGAATCATTTAATCAGCTGTCAAGGATCGAGAGCTAGATTCTGTAAGTCGATAATGTAAAAAAGATTCGATAACTCGATAATTCAAGTAGGCGCAAATTTGAAAAGAGTTAATATTTCCCGCTTAATTGTTATAATGAATGAATAAATAGTTCATAATTAAAAATTAAACCTAGGGGAAACGGAAGAAAGTTTTTTCAAAATAGTAACATTTCTGGCTTAATTCTTATGATGAATTAATAAATGTTGAAAATTAAGAATTAAACATAGAGGGAAGGGAAGAAAGTGTTTTCAAAATTAAAAGTTTTAAAAATCCAAATTTTGAGTTATCTCGAAAACGATGAGAGATCGCGAAAACTGACGACATTTTCAGAGGTTTCTAAAGGGGGATGGTCGTAAGCAAATGTTCAAAATTCGAAAAAAATCCAAAATCTTGAATTATCTCTAAAAGGGATGCAGGAAAAAACTTTAAAGATTTTACAGAGGGGGTTCGTTTTGGTCTTATTTGAACTAACCCAATAGAAAGATTTTAGAAAAAAAAAGATAATAAAAATTTTGTATTATCCTGAAAGCGGTGAGAGATACGCGAAAACTGACAACATTTTCCGGGTTTTCTACAGGAGGATGGCCCTCGGCCATCCACACCTACGTAAACCAGTAAACAGATTTTCGAAATTTAAAAAACTCAAAATTTTGAATTATCTCGAAAACGGTGAGAGATGCGTGAAAACTAATTACACTTTAGGGATTTTGCAGAGGGGCTTTTTTCAGACCACTCAAACTAATTCAATACAAATATTTTAAAAATCCAAGACAATAATACGAATTTTGATTTATATCGAAAACGATCATAGACACATTAAAACTCAAGACCGAATCCATTTAAAATCAGACAGGTTCTACACTTGAAGTCGCAGAATCTTTCGGGGACAAAATATGCTTTTTTTAGAGGAAATTAGGCAATACGTATTTTTGCGATTTGTGAAAAAAATTGTTTCATCAAGTTATGCGTGTGTGAATTTTTTGCTTTGTTCTTAAAAAAAATCCAAACATTTTATTTAAATGTATATAACTTCTGATTCTGGTAGAGTTTATCGCCTCCTTTCGAAACCCGTAAGAAAATTAAAAAAAATGTTAAGAATTGACAAAATGGTGGTGGTTTTTCTGAAAATATTAAAAGTCGATTTTCTCAAAAAACCCACAATCATATTTTTCGCAATTTTTTTTTAAATTTATACTATCATAAGGAAAATACCTTGTAAGTTTCATGCGGGCTAAATAACTTGTGACCAGGAGAATTTTTTTTTATGAAATCGAATTTTC